>SDVV010018910.1:0-13645 GCA_016164225.1 Gammarus roeselii | reverse complement strand
AACACACAATTTTCGATTTGAAGATACGTTGTGCCATCTCTGTGGATACGACCATTTCGGGAATTATTCAATTATAACCTTTTCCGTGTTAACCAACTGGAATAAGTACCCGATGCATGACATGTCATGAGGTAATGAAAATACAAATCCGGCAGCTACGTACGACCACCACATTTTTTGTTTTTCCCAAACTATATAGTGTCAAGCAACAACGGTGTAGCGAAAAAAAATAAGCGTGGAGTAAATTTCAAAGAAAACCAAGTCAAGCTAATATTTCAGACCCCTCGGAGTCAAGAAATTCAAGCATATTTCGTAGCTCTTCAAGGCAATCCCTCTGCCATAAACAGGCCGCCCATATCGCGGCACTCAGCTAATCATCAGAATTTATTGCTCCCGTACACTGATATCCGAGCGCCAGAAGAACATTCTCAAGCGGGTGCATTCAGGAGCCTCGGGAGGAGAAAAGCCTCTGCTTTGAAATCTCATGCATAGCAATATAACTCAGGGGTCTCCAAGGAGATGGTTTAAACGATGAAAGCCAAACATCGAAACTTTTGAGTGTCGACGGTACGGGAGAAGGTGTTCCACAATATGAAAAATGTCTCACAGCTGATGTCATACATGCAGATATTGAAACTGAAGAATTCTCTGAACAATATTAGACGAATAAGCAATCATTTGTTTTAATCCATTAGTACGTATATATAGTAATTTGATGCTCATTGCGGTATCACCGACGGCATTATGAACCTGAAGTACGTAGCAGGGTTCGCTTTATATCAACAACATTGATAGGTATAATGACAACGAGTTAAATTGTAGTGAAATACGAACACTCGCGAAGCGATTAAAACCCCGACGGGAACAGAAACGATATAATTCCATGTAACGCGAAAATCAAACACTCACTAACAAGTAAGACGAGCTCGAAACATTTTTATGAAATTCTGAATGGAATGTTTGGGGTAGTAGCGAGGGGGCTAGGGATCCCATCCTGCGTAAATTCCTCAAGGAAAGACGGCAAGACAAGCTGGGGAAGGAGCGGCTCACGCCTCTCCAATCCCTATTGTTAGAGTCGCTGAATGTGCATGGTTGTAGTACGACTGAAACAAAGTGGAGAGAGATTGGCGAGATGTTCGTGAGAAAGAAGTTTGATGTGTTGGCGCTGAGCGAGACGAAGTTAAATGGTACGGGCGAACGTGTGTTTGGCGTCGTAAGTGGAAGAGTGTCGGGCTTTGGGGAAGGTTGTGCATGAAAAAGGGTGGTATTGTAATTGAGTGGTCGGTTGCCAACTAATAATACCGAGTGGAAAGAGACGACCTCAAGATTGATGTGAGTGAAAGTCAAGTTAGGCACAGAAAGATGGGCGTTTGTGAATGCTTACGGACCTATTAACGAGAGGAGAGTAAGCAATTTTGGACTGACCGAGTGAGTGTATTGAGATCTTTGGAAGTCAATACAACGTGGTTGTACCAGGTGACCTAATTGCGAGAGTTGGAGATGTGGTGGTGGAGAACATGGTAGGAAGGTATTGCGTTCTCGGTAGAAACGACAGTGGAAAGAACCTCATAGGTTATTGCATGGAGCAGAAGCTGATGGTTGAAAATAGCTGTTCAAGAGCGGTGATATCCACAGGTACACATGCTGATTTCAAGGAGAGTGGTGGGGAGACTGTTGGATGCGCGGGTGTTGAGAGGGGAAGTTGGAGGAATGTATCACCATCTACTGGTGGAAAGAAGATCAAAGTGGAGGGGAACATAAGAGTTTGGAGGAGAAAGAGCGGTAGTAAAGGTGAGTGAATTGAGTGTGGAAGGTCGAGCTGGGGAGTTCAAGTAGGAATTGAGGGCAGGACCTGAGAAATGTTGAAGAAGATTGGGAGACGCTCCTAGATGCGTGGTTGAGATAAATCAAAAATATGTGTGGTGTGCGCTGTGAGGGCGGGTGCACAAGAAAGGGTAGCGAATGGTAGAACGAGGAAGGCAAACTGCACAGAAGAGAAGAGCCTTTGAGTGATTGTAAGCGAGGTCGTTGGTGGCCTATGACAACCATAGAAAGAGAAGAAGAGAGGGGAAGCGAGTAGTGAGGAGAGCTAAAAGGGACACTGATGCCAGGAGGGCAGACGGTTGGGCCAGAATTTTTAGGCAAATAAAGAGATGTACTGAAATGAGGTGAACAGGAGAGATCGGGGAGACCGGAAAAAATGAGGTGGTGGAAAAGGAAAACGGCCGGTTGTTGTTGGAAAGTGGTAATGTACGAAAGAGATGGGCCGAATATTTTGATGGCTTGCTGAATGTTGAGGATGTCAAAGAGGCTGACATTGTTACTGTGGGTGGTGGTGCACGGATGCCGGTACTGGGAGAGGGTTTCGATGCGGACATTACTAATGCAGAAGTGCAGGTGGTGATAGAGGTGATAGAATCAGGGAAAACCCCTGGTGTGGACAGTGTTGAGCGATAGTCGAATGGCTGGTGAGGCTACTGAACCTGTGTTGTGTGCCGAGCGGGGTGCAGATTGAGTGGTGTAGTAACTGCATTTTCAACTGTATGGGGGCATAGGAGATTATAATGAATGCTTCAACTCGACAGGTATCAGTTTGTTAAATGTTGCTGGTAAGTTGTAAGGGAGAGGAACATTGCGGCTACAGGAGTGTAAGGGCTGTACCGATCAGATTATTGCAGTGAGACAAATCAGAGAACCTTGCAAAGGAAATGTATATGTTATGGGTTATCATGGATCTGGAAAAGTCCAACGACACGGTCGACAGGGAATCGCTATTGAGGGTATTGCGTATAAATAGAGTGAATGGGAATCTGTTGAAAGCAATTCAGAGTTTCTATTATGGTAGCAGAGCGTGTGTCAGAGCATGGAGCGAGATGAATACTTGGTTCGCAGTGAAATTGGGTCTGAGAAAAGGCTGCGTTACGTCTCCCTGGCTGTTCAATCTCTACATGGACGGAGTGACCAAGGAGGTGAAGGCGAGTGCATTGAGTCGTGACTTAGAGCTACTGGAAACAAAAGGGCGGAGTTGGCACTTGAGTTAGTTGCTATTTTCTGATGATACGGCATAGGTGGCAGATTCTGAGTTGTGCAGGCTAGTGGCGGAGTTTGGCAGAGTGTGAGCGAGGAGGAAGGTGCGAGTTAACATGGGTAAAAAAAAAGTAATGAGATGTCTGAAGAATGCCGATGCGAGCAGAATTAGTGTCCTCCTAAATGGAGAGTTCTGGCGGAAGTTCACTGTTTTAGATACTTGGGCTGTCATGCGGAAAAGACAACTGGTGAAAACTTAGGTGAAGCCACACGTGAAGGAAGAGTGTAAAGTTTTTGGTGCACTAAGGAGTGTTATGGAGCTGTATGACACGTTGGTGGTGAGAGCAAAGAGAGGGTTGTACGAGGGGGGTAGTTGTTCCGACTGTGCTCTACGGAGCTGAGGCGCGCTGAGTAAAAGCAGAAAATATGAAAATGTTTGATGTTTTTGAGATGAAATGTTCGAGGAGCATGACTGGAGTGACGGTAAGAAGCAGGATCAACAACGACGTTGTTCGTATTGGAATGGGGATGGTGAAGAAATCAGAGGACAGAGTAGATTCACGTCTGCTGGGATGGTTTGAGCCTTTGGTGAGGATGTATGAAGTAAGATTAGTGAGAAGAGAGATGAATGCGGAGGTGAGTGGACGTAGGCCTACAGTTAGACCAAAGTTTGAGTGGATGGATGGCGTGAATCCCGCGTATCGAAGAAGAAATATTGGTGCGGTAGTATCAAAAACGCGTGCAATGGATGGTGGTGGATGGTTGTGTTTGATGCTGCCCCAATACACTTTCCAACCATTGACGTCGCGTCGAGAAACGAGATGGTCGGGGCGCGAGGCAGGGGTGAACCAGTCCCACTGTCGGGCCCTGCTGCTGAAACTGGCCTCGTTCCGCCCTCCTGACCCTGAGTGTGTGTTGCAGGGCCTTCCTGTCGGTCTCTTTAGCGCATAGGGGCTAAATTTTTTTTGAATGCAAGCGTATGAGAAGAGTGTGAGGTGAGCCTTGCCGTCGGCCACTACAACTTCCTGAGAGATTCAGCCTAGTATCTGCATCTGTATCTGTAGTACAGATTGCTATAAAAGATATTAAAAAACGCTTTATTTTTATCCTTATACTATTTATGAGCACAGAGATGTTTTAGCATGTAGATTTTAGCGACAAATGTTGATAGAAATGCAACTGAACAGAACTGGTACGTTTCCTTACATGACCATTCTTATCGATGATCACATTATTCTTATAACTGGCAACATGACCTAAGGTTTATTACTAGAGTCCCAGCCTTCTCAATCACCATATTGCTGCGGCTGACATCATTGACCAAAAGCTTACAGAAGTTCAAACACATTAAACACAAGCTCGAACACAAGCTCGAAAAATAAGTAAAATTTTGTGGCAAATATCGTTCCAACTACATGAAACTCTAAAGCACAGCTGTGATATGTTCATGACACCATGAAAAATAAATACGTATTGATAGAAGTGGAGAAAAAAAAATCCACACAGGGAAGGTTATGTTTCATCGAGACTTCCTTCGCACAAGGGAACATTTTCCCGCTAGCAGCGAGACCGCCGACTCTCATCCTGATCAACACGGCCTCATAGTCCTTTCAGTAAATTGGGAGAACCGGTAAAAGAACATCAACTGAGAAATATGACATTAACATTAACTGGAAAACAGAGTATAACTAAAAGGTAGGATATTAACTTGGAGGTAGGACATCATCTGGAAGATTGGACATTAACTGGAAGATTGGATTTTGGAGGGAACATACCAACAATTTTGTTGGTAGACTTATGTAAGTGTAAATGAACAGGACATTAACTGTGAGATATGAATCAACTATAAGATAGGAATCAATTGAAAGATTGAGCATCAACTGGAAGATAGGAAATCAACTGGAAGCTAAGACATTAACTGAAAGATAACACATTAACTGGAAGAGAGATCATCAACTGGAAGATAGGACACTAACTGGACGATAGAAAATGTCCTGAAATGTATGACAATAAATTGAAGCGAAGACATTTTTCTAGAAGATAGGACACTAACTGAAAGATGGAATATTAACTGGAAGGAAGATAGAAATCACCTGTCGAAAAACAGGATGGTCCATTTTTTTCCCCGGCAAAATTGAAGAAGGATAAGTTGGCAAACAAGTTGGTTTTTATTTACCAAACAAGTTCGGCAATATTTTCAAGAGCCGCTGGGGGCAGAGGACGACCAACCTTCTCCAACCGTTCGCCGCAATAGAACAAATCTTGCTCGACCATCAATTTTCTCAAAGTTCCATGAAAATGCTCTCGTATGTTTTATTTCATTGACGGAACAAACAGCAGCAGGGCTCTGACTGGGTTAAACTGAGGATCAGAGCTCTGACCAGCTATAGTGGCTTACATGAGACCACGGCATTGGTCTCATGAGACCAATGCACGGCATTGGTCTCATGTCTCGACCAATGACATGGCCATGGCCAGAAGACCAATGCACGGCATTGGTCTCATGTCTCGACCAATGACATGGCCATGGCCAGAAGACCAATGCACGGCATTGGTCTCACGTCTCGACCAATGACATGACCATAGCCAGAAGACCAATGCACGGTATTGGTCTCATGTCTCGACCAATGACATGGCCATGGCCAGAAGACCAATGCACGGCATTGGTCTCATGTCTCGACCAATGACATGGCCATGGACAGAAGACCAATGCACGGCATTGGTCTCATGTCTCGACCAATGACATGGCCATGGCCAGAAGACCAATGCACGGCATTGGTCTCATGTCTCGACCAATGACATGGCCATGACCAGAAGACCAATGCACGGCATTGGTCTCATGTCTCGACCAATGACATGGCCATGGCCAGAAGACCAATGCACGGCATTGGTCTCACGTCTCGACCAATGACATGGCCATGGCCAGAAGACCAATGCACGGCATTGGTCTCATGTCTCGACCAATGACATGGCCATGGCCAAAACCGAGACATTGGCTAGGTCCAAACAATTCAGAATCAGTCCTGTCAGGATAAAATGTCCTGCTGCTGCATGCAACAAGACTAATTTTCATTAGTATTATTCAACCTTTCATCAGATGTTCGGAATTATTCCCATTCAGAATGTAAAGAATGTTGCAACACCAATCTGTTCTGGGTTGGCGTCGTCTAGTGACCGGGAGGATGCACTGCAGCATGAGTGTCCGAATAGTAAACTTCGGAATAGTACATTCAATGAGCAGGCAGGATATTAAGAAGACATTAAAGATTGTTATTCCTAAATCAAAACCATCTAAAAATGTCATTGGAGTAAAAGTGAAATAAAATAATGAAATACAACATTTTATACGTCAATGAACGCGCAGTGTGTAGCTCGTCGTACGCGCAGTGTGTAACTCGTCGTACGTGCAGTGTGTAACTCGTCGTAGGCGCAGTGTGTAACTCGTCGTACGCGCAGTGTGTAACTCGTCGTACGCGCAGTGTGTAACTCGTCGTACGCGCAGTGTGTAACTCGTCGTACGCGCAGTGTGTAACTCGTCGTACGCGCAGTGTGTAACTCGTCGTACGCGCAGTGGGTAACTCGTCGTACGCGCAGTGGGTAACTCGTCGTACCCCGATGTATGTTTTCAACATCGCTAACTGTGAAGAAGTATGTGAGCAAAAAGTAAAATGGAAGTGTGACCCGATCGATGTGAAGGTAATCTTAATCAGAATGACAAGTGAAATGCAAAGGTAAAGAAGAATCTCTTCTAAATTATTAACGAAAGTAACGCTGGACACTTTTGAGCAAAACGCATTCCACACTTGGTAATGTGAGCAGATAATCTCCTTCTGAGCTGCTAATCTGAAGCCTATAATCATTATTTTGTCATGAGGTTAAATTGCCACTTTCGAAGTTATTTTAAAACATATACAAAAATACAAATGGAACATCGAAATTTAAAATATTTTTCATACCGAAGTTTCACAAAACGCATTTGTTATTTCATATTCGACGTTATTATTGAGGTCATAAAAATTACAGCTGCGATTCAAGCTAGGTTACCTACCAGACTCCCATAATGGTACTACAAACAAACTGAGTTACATATAATCAACTAATTTTTGCTTTCAGATGTAACGTTGGAGTCTCTGTATAGAATGTTGACGTCCAATCACGCTTCCATTTGAGAAGGAACTCCTAAAATAGATTGTAATGCTGAACATTGTCTTCAGGGAGACTTATGAATGTTGCGTATTGACAGCATTTTGCTAGGAAGAGAAACATGATATGTACAAGGATGGGAGAAACAGTCATTGTAAAAATGTATTTAAAACCTGATAATTTTTGCCCTTGTGGCCTTCATTTTTTACCTAGTTTATCAAGGTGTAAAATATCAATGAAACAGCATATGCAATAGGTGATTACCAGACCTGCTCTTCAGAAAGAAAATGCGAGATGGTGCCATTGAAATACACCCCACATGAAAAGGAAGAAAAATAATAATAATAGAATGAGGAAATATTGACCCATCACTAGTACATTGTAACCTTTCCTAGACCAAATCAAAGCTGTTGCTGAAACTACGCGTCTATCTTGTGAAAGGATTATTAGGAAACCTTTTCGTGGATAACATCCATTACTTTCAGCCCCATCGAACAAACATCAACAGGTTCAATGGAAAAATAGCAATGAACATCGTAATTAACCTATCTGTTGACAGCTGGAGCCGGGTAACGAGGGTCGCGCTATGTTGTCCAATCAGGTGGCATTCGTTACATCAAGGTTTGGTGATATGTTTTTCAGCGTTTGGACACGAGCCATGATGAAATGGTTATGAAAAAAATATTATTTTTTCCATAAGTCACGTAGTGCAACAACTTAATATTTGAAAGAAAATATATTGACTATCAAGTCTCAAGTGGAGACAAAAGTATTAATTCATTCAAAAATAAACTATAAAATCATGTTAGGGGATTGCATTTGAACCATTCACTGCATCATAATGGTAAGAAAACTATGATCTCTAAATCCATTCGTAGCATATTCATAATTATTAATATGATTTTTTTTTCGCTCCTTTAATCAATACTATGGAATGACAAAGTTAACAAATTGGTCTTTCAGAAATCGGTATTTTATATTAGGGACTGAAATGTGCACGATTCTTCTGAGACTACTGCAAGTAATGATTAGGTAGCATGACTTGGTTGCTTGTGAACGGAAAATTGTAAGAAGTATTTGTGTACGATAAACTGTTATTGGGGCATTTCTGTACCGAAAATATACAGAACATGAAGAGCTATCTACAGAGTATAAGATCATTGTTTATTACTGCTATAATACATGTATCAATGCCAGCAAAATACATGAATAATGAATACAAAAATAAGCACCTATCATTTATACAACTAGCTACAATGCCTAAGATAATGCGTTGTTCAGCTCGGTCTGATACTTTTCATTTCCTACGTGATCAATTACTTGGCATAAGCGTTCGGTTGAAGGGGTTTAAGCATGGATCAACAGGATGAAAGCATGATATAACCGACAGAATAATTACCAATAACACACTAAGAGGATCATAATAATTTATCGAACACAAATGCACCCATTATTGTGTGAACTGGAACTGAAATAGATTTGGTTACGCTTGCTTGAAAAAACGTTTGATTTGATGTGAAAAATATCGAGTAGTTTTTCTCATGGGCCCCGCCAGCAATAATCCGACGGCTTGTCAACAAAATCCCTACTAAGCCTTGAGATTTAAAAAAATATTTTTAGAACAAGTACTTTAAATCACATTATTGGAGGAACGACTAATCAGTTTGCAGATATTTGTGATAAAATCGTTTTTTCAATTAAAATAGGGATCATTGAAAATCGAACAGTAATGGCTTGCAAGTGGGGACTGCCTCAGGAACACGACCAACATTCAACGCTATTTAATACGCACTTATTCAGAGATTCGATGAGGAATGCTGGCAATCCCTTCACGAGTGAGGCTACAGATGTACTGTACGAACTTCCAAACAAAGAAAGCATGTAATACAGAAACAACTAAACTCATTGAAGGATAGCACGCCGATAGTCTAAAGAGGAAATGGCTGATTTTACTACAGTCAGTGTGAAAGATTTCGTCAAAGTTTATTTATCATTTCATTACTTAATTACATAGCTCTCTGTTTAGTTAGATGTGAGCATTCTGTTTAGTAAACATTTCATTCCTCAGTACATACGAACTCTCTATTCAGCGATTATTTCTTAGCTTCGTTAACGAGCACTCTGTCTAATGAATATTGATTTTCTAAGTAAACAAGTTTTCTGTTCGGTGAGTATTTGTTTCCTTATTTAACGAGCTCTGTTTAGTCATTATCTCATTCCTCAATAAACAAGCACTCAGTTAATTCTTTTTTAATTGCTAAGTTAACGAGTTCTCGGTTTTGTTATCATTCAATTTCTTACTCATTTTGGCCTTGTCAGTCTATAAATTTGAACGGGTAATAATTGGTCACACAAAAACGCCCACAATCATACCTATTTTCAGACTGGGCTTATAGAATGAAAACGTTTAACTAAATACAACATTACCGCTATATGAATAACAATGTTTCTACTGGACAATGGAGAAATTCTACTATAGAGACAATAAGAAAGGATGGAACTCATTCAATGTCAGCAAAGATTAACACTATCAGGAGATCAGGAGCAATCGATGATCAAAAACACGCGATAAAATTAATGATCGTTAAGATCGGATATTTCCAAGTTCACAGTTTCTGTATATGCATGACTGCTGTGCATGACTGCTGTGCATGACTGACGTGCATGACTGACGTGAATGCCTGATGTGCATGACTGACGTGCACGACTGATGTGCATGACTGACGTGCATGACTGACGTGCATGACTGACGCGCAAGACTGATGTACTTCACTGATGTGCATGACTGACGTGCATGACTGACGTGTATGACTGGCAAGCATGACTGGCGTAAATGACTGACGTGCATGACTGACCTACATGACTGATATGCATGACTGATATACATGACTGACGTGCATGGGTGGCGTGTATGACTGATGTACATGACTGACGTGCATGACTGATGTGCATGACTGAAGTACATTCCTGAAGTGTATGACTGATATGCATGACTGACGTGCATGGCTGAAGTGCATGACTGATGTACATGACTGACGTGCAAGACTAATGTACATGACTGAAGTGCATGACTGAAGTGCATGACTGACGTTCATGACTGAAGTGGATGACTGATGTACATGACTGACGTGCATGACTGATGTGCATGACTGACGTGCATGGCTGACGTGCATGACTGATGTACATGATTGATGTGCATGACTGAAGTACATGACTGAAGTGCATGACTGACGTACATGACTGACGTGCATAGCTGACGTGCATGGCTGATGAGCCTGACTGACATGCATGACTGATGTGCATGACTGACATGCATGACTGATGTGCATGACTGAAATGCATGACTGACGTGCTTTACTGCCGTGAATAACTGATGTGCATGACTGACGTTCATGACTGATGTGCATGACTGACGCGCATGACTGATGTGCATGACTGACGTGCATGGCGGACGTGCATGACTGATGAGCACGACTGCAGTGCATGACTGAAGTGCACGACTGACGTGTATGACTGACGTGTATGACTGACGTGCATGACGGATGTGCATGACTGATGTACAAGACTGATGTGCATGACTAGAGTGCATGACTGAAGTACATGACTGATGTGCATGACTGAAGTGCATGACTGACGAGCTTGACTGATGTGCATGACGCAAGTGTATGACTGATTTGCAGGACTGACGTGCATGACTGAGTTGCATGACTAAAGTGCATGACTGACGTGCATAACTGCTGTGCATGACTGAATTGCATAACTGACGTGCATGACTGACTTGTATGACTGACGTGCATGGATGACGTGCATGACTGACGTGCATGACTGACGTGCACGATTGACATGCATGGCTTACGTGCATGACTGACGTGCATGACTGATATGCTTGGCTAACGTGTATGGCTGACGTGCATGACTGACGTGCATGACGGACGTGCATGACTGACGTGCATGACTGACATGCTTGGCTAACGTGTATGGCTGACGTGCATGACTGACGCGCATGACGGACGTGCATGACTGACGTGCATGACTGACGTGCATAACTGACGTGCATGACTGATATGCCTGGCTGACGTGCTCATTCACTTCCCTTGGTCCCCTTTTCGATCATGCTGGCTGAAGTTGGGCAGGCAAAGAAGATTGACTGTGATCGATGAAGATAATGACATTAGAAGACTATTGATCATCGGTCTTCTGTGAACCCGTCACAACAACCCACGAAAAAGCGAGCCTAAACGACGACTTGATATACGTGATGCCAAGCCCCGAGGGATCATTATGAGTCTTTCAGAGTCGATATTATTTGGGGTAAGTTATTTGTTATCAGAGGGATGACCAATTGATAAGAAAATAAATATTACTGAACGTGGACATACGTAAATATTGTGCTGCGGCTCAAAACCTTAAATGAACGCCTTTACATTAGAAATCTTGCAACGCATTTTTCAGCCCGTGGGGATATGTGTTCGATCATTGTGAGTGCGATGCTTGTTGACAGATTGCAATATTCCTCCATCATTTTTATTTTGATAGTTAGGTGAAAATGCTTAGAGACTAGCGCTGTAGCGCATCTGGTTCCAATGCAACGAACGACCCACAATGGGGTAAAGCATTGTGAAACAGACAAGAGTTTTTGTGAGCCCCTGTAGGACTCGGAGATCATAAATTCTAAGAGATTCGCACTCTAGTGTTTGCGGAAATAGTAATTTTATCGAAATAAAAAATACCTAAAAATGAATTGCGGTAAATATGCACGTAATTGAACGTGGAATAATGCTTTGCCATAAATAGAGTCTTTATTCGTAGCTCTCTCAACAAATCGTTATTTCTGTGCTCTTTCATATATACTCCGAGGTACTTTGTGCAGACAGAACCGCCGTGGAGATATAAAGCCACCCTGTCTCTTCTACTTTCACTGGCAGCCAAGCACTAACCTCGTTCCCTACTGCGACACCTGCTTACCTCGTTCCCTGCTGCGACACCTGCTTACCTCGTTCCCTACTGCGACACCTGCTTACCTCGTTCCCTACTGCGACACCTGCTTAGCAGCCACAATAGAACACCCCATACAAACGCAGTTAATCCGAAATGCCTCCCAACCAAAGCTATCGCAGGCCTTTTCCAGATCCATTCCAAAATCTGATCTGCAAATCCCCAGCAACGTCGTTAATAAAGAAGTGTCGTGAATATATGAAAATGAACTCCAGTTTGACTGGTATAGTTCATCTACTATACAAAAGGCGGTAAGTTCACAGACACCGTCATGAGCATGGTCGTGTGCAAACACATACACACATTGGTGTGCATTTAATAAAGTATCCGCCTGCCCGTTTTATGCTATACGCAATGGCGCCTGTGTTGGTATTCCTTGTTTGAGCAGCGTCTGAGGAATGCATGTTTTCCTGGCTGAGTCAGGCCCTGAGAGCAAACACGTGCACAACTTCCCAATAACAGGAGTATTTGCATTGCAGCAGTATCCGTATTGCAGAATTATCCGTACGGCAGATGTGTGCGTATTACATCAATATCCGTATTGCAGAAGGATCTGTATAGCATAACAGTCCGTAGCTATCACAGAAGTAAATATTTATACAACAGAAAAGTCTGTACGGCAGAGCCTTTTGTATTGCAGAAGTCTTCGTATTGCAGAACAGTTCGTATTGTGAGTACAAATTCCCACATTCATATTTGTGTATATGTTAACAAGATCATAATGTTTTATACATATTCGCATAGAGCGTTAGCTTCATGTGATAGAACACTTATGTACTGAACATTTCTTCTATACATAAGCATTTTGTTTGCGACGGAGGTGGCGCAAGGCAGCACGCAAGCCGGACCTCGCTCCACGATGGTATAAGCAGTAAATAGACTCAACATATGAAGCACAGAACAGCGTTGTCTCAATTATTTAGAAGCAGCATGCAACACTAAGGCCTGATGAATCGACAGTTGAGAACACGACTGATTACTGTTGCCTGAAACAAAGGGATATGCGTGAAAGATTTGTTCGAGCTTTCAGAACGTGGCTGTTGAATAGGAGATGATGATAGAAGGAGCACATTTAATAGCTGTTAGTCTTCATTCCCGTTCTATTTCTAATTCATGTTTTGGTTCTATTTTAAAACCCCGTTACAATATATTTTTCTGTATTCCCAATACCATTCCCACTCCCGTTCTTAGTCCCCAATCTCGCGTATCCGTGCTAATCGGAATACAATTATTACGCCCTGCTGCACCACAGCTCCGGAAGCCTAAGGAATTCGCATAAATAAGGCGCCTGGATGCACAGCTCGTATCCAGAACCATGCAGCGCCCGCCGTCACAAGCCGTAAATACCGAGCCTGAATGCACAGCTCGTATCCAGAACCATGCAGCGCCCGCCGTCACAAGCCGTAAATACCGGGCCTGAATGCACAGCTCGTATCCAGAACCATGCAGCGCCCGCCGTCACAAGCCGTAAATACCGGGC
>SDVV010018909.1:0-13645 GCA_016164225.1 Gammarus roeselii | reverse complement strand
GGAGGAGAAGCTATGTAGGCTAGTGTCTGAGTATGGTAGAGTGTGTGAGAGGAGGAAGCTTCGAGTGAACGTGGGTAAGAGTTAAGTAATGAGATGCTCGAGGACTGTCGATGCGAGCAAAATTAGTGTCACCCTAAATGGAGAGCTCTTGGAGGAAGTTCAGTGTTTTAAGTATCTGGGCTCCCTTGTGGAGAAAACTGAACAAGTGGAAACTGAAGTGAAGGCGCGAGTGAAGGAGGGATGTAAAGTGTTGGGTGCATTAAAGAGTGTAATGAGCTGTAGGACGTTGGGGATGGAAGCAAAGAGAGGGCTGTATGAGGGTGTTGTTGTCTCAATTGTACTCTACGGAGCTGAGGCTTGGGGGGTGAGAGCAGAGGAGAGAAGAAGGTTGAATATTTACGAGATGAAGTGTTTGAAGAGCATAGCTGGAGTAACGCTGAGAGACCGGATCACCAACGACGTGGCTCAAATCAGAACAGGGATGGTGAAGAAGTGGAGAACAGAGTGGATTCGCGTGTACTGAGATGGTCCGGGCACATGCAGAGAAAAGATGAAGGGAGATTGGTGAAAAGGGTGATGAATGCGGAGGCGAGTGGTCGCAGGCCTAGAGGTAGACCGAAGTTTGGGTGGATAGATGGTCTGAAGCAGGCGTTGGGAAGGAGAGATATAAATGTGGAGGTGGCGAGAGAGCGTGCAATGAACAGGCGTGAGTGGAGAATGGTTGTGAATGGTTGATTTTGACGCTGCTCTGATGTGCTTTCCCGCCCCTGGCATCCCGCTGTCGGGATGGTCGAGGGTGGGGGGGGCCCGGCCATTATGACGCGGCGGGGGTAAACCAGTGAAAACTGTCTGGCCCTGCTGCTGACGACGGATCCTCGGACTGCACTCGTGACCCAGAGTGTAAGTTGGGGGGCTACCGGCCGGACCTTTTAGCACAAAAGGGCTAAGTTGTGTGAGTGTGAGCGTATGAGGGTGTGAGGTGCGCCTTGCCGTCGGCCACCTCCCTTTCTGGGGGATGCGGCCTAGTGTCTGTATCTGTAAAGAGGTTGAGAGACCACCTCGCTTGCAGAGGTGGGTGGGGCCCTGAACCCAACAGATGTCTAGGGAAGGCTAGCGACGCAAACAATAGACTAGAAAGTGAGTAGATTTAATACAAGACGGTAAGATGTACGATTCCCATAATAGATTAGAGTGGTATTGGCTTTCTAGCGCGTTAGAGTAAATGTTCTTCTGGCGCCAAACGTTAAACAAGCAACTAATGCTACATCAAGCAACTATCGACAAGCTATCGCGTCTGATTTTCATTTCGGCTCAAAACATGCTCAAGTCAGTAAGGAAGGTCATGGTCGTGTTTTATTCAAAATCGTCCAGATATACTTGACAGGTAGAACCAAACAAAGCAGATAAGATTAGAGTAACGAGGCTTTCTAGCACGATGGAGTCAGAGTCCCTCTGACGCCGAATGTCAACCAGCAATAAGTGCAGCTGCAAGCTATAGACAATTTTTAAATTGGAGTGATTTGGCTTACTACTGCGTGAGCCTCAACGCTGCGAATGTCAAAAGTATGCACGGGTGCCACAGGGGTACATTAACTCTTATGGTGCCGAGGCCACATGCTCTCAGCACCCCACGGGTGACAACAAGGAGCGTATCACCCGACCTAACCTGCTCCAGAGGCATAAAGATTCGCAGTCATCCTTAAGTTGATGGGGTCAATGCGCCTCAACATCTCCTGAGGAGAAAGATAAAGACGAGACAGAAACTGGGGATCCCATGCATGAAATCTACACCGTATAGGGAATCTCACGCACGAGAACAGCAAGAATGGAAAGATAAAAAAAATACTAGAAATAGGTTGCATGAAATAGCACAACATGTCTGTTTTAGGAACACGAAAGGAGAAAATTTACGGTCGATGTACAACGACTATTGGGAGAGTCGTTAAGAGGGAGAGAAATAAGTTGAAATTTTTAAAACTAGATACATGAGGCATACGAGGTAAATAAAAGTTCAGTAAATTCAGGAAGAGGTAGAGTAGAAGATAGTGAAGGGTGGAGAAGAGGGTGAGAATAAATGGTGTTCACGTCCTCGGTTGGAGCGTTACTCCGTGGAGGCCGTAAAAAGAACAGATGCCTAGAGGCGGGATGGGGTCACACACAACAAACAAATTATAAACAAATACTGCCGGCTCATGAGTTACCTGCCGCGCGTCCTGCTGTCGCTGCAGACGGAACACCAGAGGGACAAGACAAGGGAGGTTAGAGACGGTTGGTTGAGGTTTGTAATGAGTTGACGCAGTTAATAGAAAGGGTGAAGAGTTAACGTTTCGCGTCTCGACAATAGACCACCGATTGTCGCGGCTACAGGTAGCTACACACATAACAGACTAGTCACGAGGAGGTACGCCGCTCTAGATGGTAACTAACCGGTAGGCCTATCCTGATCTCCAACGAAACTAGATAAGTACCAAAAAACGCTAAAAATTCTACGACTTATCTACTTCTCGAATCATAGTTTCATTAGTTTATAGTTTGAGTTAGTAGTGCTCTGCGCTCATGAATAAGTCATTTCCGCCGAGAAAAAAATTGCTAACGGGAGATCTACAATCAAGTAAGGAATCTCACGCATGAAAAGGAGAGGTAGAGTCATTGAACTGGATCCATTATCAAACACTCAGAAAGGTTGAACTACATCAACTATCGAGATCCGAAACTATCCGAAATTTCAAGTCAAGTGATTAGTACATAAAATTATTTTGTTATTTCAAAACAATTTGCATTGGTTTGGTAGACAATCTTTCAAATAAGTTGCATGTATTAGGCCGCTCACCTGAACATCTGCGTGTCTTGCGCGAGCTGTTGCTCCATCACGAGGAAGACCTGCACCATCTCCGTGATGATAGCGGGCCACAGTGACACGAGCGCTCTCGGAGCCACCCGTACCACCAGCACCGCCACGACACCCAGCACCGCCCCTACCAGCACCGGCACAACTTCTCCGAGCCGGGACACCTCTGTCACTCGTTCTTGGATATCGGGGAAGTACTTGCTATACTGGTCTAGCTCCGAGCACAGGATGGTAAAGGCCAGGCGCTTGAGAAGCAAGGATCGAGTCTCGTACTCGGACTCTTTACTGGAGAAAATGTGTAACGATCCACCCTGAGACAGCGACACGCGTGTCAGCAGCTCCTTGAACATGGTCTTGTCGTGGGTGTACAAGTTGTCCACGATGGTTCGCCAGTGTGGCATAGCCTTCGAAGGCATGCGGAAGGCGTGAGGATCAAGCAGCAGTTCAAGCACATCCTTGCGCCACGCCTTCAGAGTATACTGGTAACCTGAAAGCGAGGCCACCAGTTTGGAGCACGAGAGGAAGGCTCTCTGGTTACTGACCGTATGGTTGCGGAGGTAGGGAGTGACGTGGGTCATCAACTGGGTCAACAGAGGCAGCACCTTCTCCTTCTCGTCACTCGAATAAAGCACGTCGAGCAGACCAGCCACCTCCGCAGCAAGGACCTCAAGCGCCACCACGCTTACGTTGTTGCGGTCGCGCTTAGCTTTGACCGCGAGTTGGCGGCGCAACCAAGTGGTTGATTCGAGACAAGAGCCCGCGATGTTGCTGATGCTTTCTATTAGGCGACCAGACACGTCTTGTAGCTCCCGCATCTCTTTTTTGTCTTGGAGCTGCGGAGCGCGCTGGACGAAGTCGTTTAGAATGGGAAGCAGCAGAAGTAGCGCTGAAGGCATCAAGGCCAAGACAGCTTCTCGCAGAAGCTGCAGCAGTGGCTTCCAGCATGTGGCCAGCTGCTGAGGGCTAGCATATGCGATGTAACTACGAACTACCTCCAAAACGGATACCTCGACCAAAACACTCTGCACAAAACCTTCAACGGTTGGCGGCTGGCGCAACACCTGCTTCACCGTGGCGAGCAGTACATGTAACGGTAGAACACGGATAGCACCAACCATTCGCACCAAAGCCTCGCGACTCCGCTGAATTGATTCTTGCTTTTCCCGTTCAAGGCTCATCTGTTCAGTATCCTTGTCTTCTAGGCACATGTTACTCTCAATACTGGGATCTTGATATCCATTCAGTCCATTTGATAGAGCGGGTACACAATCTAGTTTCTCAGGGTAGCTTCCTCGGCGCTCCGAAGATATCCCTCCATTGCTCTCAGTAGCTGCTCTGTTCACGTCCTGTAAGCTGCTGCTGTTTGCATTTGGCTTCAACGGCACCACACCAGTTCTGGAGGCTCTATTAGACTCGCTGTTTGCTACGATATGCAGTTTGGTAAGCGAAATGCTGCTAGCAGACTTTATAAGGTGGGCTCCCGTCACCAACGACGGACGTTGGAGCGACTCGCCATGCTTCACATTTCTTTCTGAAGTGCAACTCGCCAACACATGGGAGTTATCATGCGCATCCTCGGCAAGACTCTGCCACACCACGCTAATGGCAGCAATAAAATGAGGCGCATGGTGATGACAAACGGGCGACATAAACGTAATAATCTGTTGCAGCACCGCTGCACTTGCTCCCGCCAAGCAGTGCGGCTCGTGACGGTGGTAGTGGCGGTGAGTCTTGCCCGCGGCCGAGCGCTCGGTGCTGAGAGAGGCGGCTGTCCACAGGCTCAGTAAAGCGGCCGTAACGCGTGGAAGGTGGGACAGCAGCGTCCTGCGGGCGCAGAGCAGCGGGTCTTGGCCTGACGTGTCAAGGCTCGCCTCCAGCACTTCGTTCACGGGCGAGAACACGTGCAGCAGATTGAACAGAATCTGTCCGGGCGTCTGGGAAGAGGAGGAGGCAGCGCCGGAGAGGTTGGTGGTTGAAGCTGACAGTGAGGCTAAGGAGGAGGGTACTTGGGTGGAACTTACGTACGAGGTAGCGGACGGTGCTACGGTCAGTGGAGACTGGGATGGGTCAAGGAGACAGAAGTGCGTTATTGTGGTTAGAGCAGAGAGTAAGGTTAAGGCATAATCGGGGGGAATTGGTTTTAACACGGAAAGATCTTTGGTAGTGTAATACTTGGGCAATTCTTCTAAAAGAACGCACAACAAAGAACACAATCTCAAACAATTACTAGGGAGAGCCGATGCCATGTGAGGTAGAGCAGATGTGAATAAGTGTAACCAGGCCGAGTGGAGATGTCTCGTGTGTTTCTGCCCGAGAGCCGACGAAACCACTCTCAGGAACATAGGCTGAGCGGGGATCGGAAAACCAATCCGATAATGACTAGATGATGTCGAAGATTTTGTTGTGCCCGATCCTTCCCTAGGGAGGGAGTCTATCTTAGTCGCGGCGAGAGCATCCTCAAGCTTGATGAGCGCGAGGGTGAGGTCCATGGCAGCGCTGAGGTAAGTCTCCTGACTGGCCAAGCAGAGGCCGTCGCAGCCTCGGTTGTTGTAGTCCAAAAGCTCCTGCGTGAAGGTCTTTGTTTCCACGGCTCTATTCTTCTTGCTAGAGATGATGTTGCCCGGCAGCCTCATGGCGTGGACCGTTGCGAGTAAGCAGTGCAGTACGCATTTCTGAACCTTGCATTTGTTGAGTAGGTCCAATACATATGGGGCAAGGCCGCGCGGCGAATCTGCTACCAGCGAGGACAGATTAGTAAAGACCAACACCAACACCTCAATAGCTACGATCTGCACTTCCTTGTTGTCATTCAGGTGTTCATCTTTGAGACGGAGGTGCGGGAGACGAGGGTAGTACGATCTTAGGTAATACAGACAGACGGTGATGACTACCTGTAGATACATCGTGGATCTGTACTGCCCAATCATCTCACTAACGTTGCCGCCTTCAAAGCCTTGGCCAAAGACGCAGCGTTTGTGTCGAGCCATCAACACCATGAGCACTGAGGGCGGTTGAAGGCTCGATATCCCCGTAGAAGCCAGAGACAACAAGCTTAATTTGGGCTGCGCCTCTATGATGTTCTTGAGAAGGCCGAGGCCATACAAACATTGCCCGCTGTCAACGAGTTGTGTGTAGAGCAACATGTGCGAGTGGAGGGGATGCAGCGTCATGTCGGCGGGCTTCAAGTCACTTCGGCCACCTCTGTCCACGGGAGTGTCCGCTGAGGACGAGCTCTCCGGATCAGAGAGTGGTGGTAGAGGAGCACACCGTTGAATTACGCGCTCAAGGATTTCCTCTAAAACACTCTCGGCAATATCTTTAGACGTAAGCTCTTCCATGACGGAGTTTTCTTGGGAGCTCTTCTCGTCTTCTGTTAGCTTCTCTCTGGTATATCCTTTGCGGTCTTTTTCGTTCTCCTGCACGATGGCATCCAGTGCCTCTTGTGCTCCATTAGCAGGGCTGCCAACTTCACTGGATGAGAGGTTGAACGAAGCATTGGTGCTCATCTTAGCCATGTCCTCTATCTCGAGCCAAGGGTGCTGCGAGAACGGGTTGACCAGCACAGAGATGTGTTGTTGACTGCCATTAACGCGGTCTCCCATGTAGGGGACCTCGTACTCTGGTAACTCTATGTTCTCCGTCACAAACTTGTCCTTAGCCATGGATGTGAGCGCTAGTAAGTGTTTAGCCGTTGAGGTAAGAAACTTCTTGGCAGGAGCTTTGTCTTTGAGCCCGTCTCTGCTTACGTGGTACATCACTTCGCCCCCCACGGAGCTGATAGCGTATATTAGCGAGTCGCTTGAGCCGTCGTACACGTTGTTGAGGCTCTCGCCACCCGTCCCGTCCTCGGAAGCAAGCCGATTACCCAGCACCATCTAAAATGAACGACAAAAACTAGGCTTTACAATAGGCCCGGTAGTTTCAATCTACTACGAGGTAATTATCAAGATTTATTTCATTGACCACCAAAGCTGGAGAGTCCATTCTAGGAGTATTCCAAAATTAAATATTTTACAACTAGCCTGGACTATAACCCATTCGCTCCTCTCAAAATACGCTGCATTCATTATTGCAGAGCTGCTAGCAGACCATTAGGTCAATCAAACACCATATTTTTAAGCAAACCCAACTGCAAGACATGTGATGACAATAAGTAGAGCAGGCCCTTGACTGACCACGTCTCCGTGTGGCAAGCAGAGCTGCTGCACTGTGACGTGCTGCACGCTGACGCGGCGTGTGTGCGGGTGCAGCAGCAGTGCCAACACAGGGTCCACAATGCGGGCCGAGTCCCCCGAGCTGAGGCTCTGGCACAACCAACGCTGCGCCAGGCTGCGTTCCACTCCGCCACCACCACGAACACGTTCCAGCATTAAGAACAAGCATCTGAGGATATAACGTATGGTAAAACGTGAATGAAATTTGTACGGGCGGTTGGTGCGGTTATAAAGCAAAATTCTAGATTAGAAGCTGACGTCGTATGATAAGATTAGATCACAGTGATAAGGCTTTCAATAGACCGTACCATTTACAGATCCATCCTTGCACCTAATGGTTTGTTTACCATCATGCACAAGAATATCTTAAGTATTAGGGAGTAATGACAATACCTTGCCTCTTCGACTTTTATCCCTTTTCCCACTGAGTCTCGACTGAGTCGAGATAAAAAAAAATTTGCCAAACGGACTGATCAAATGTTGTCCCTGCTACGTCGACCATTTTTACCAACCTATCCAGCCCGAGCGGCGAGGTGTGTGTGCTGCCTGCCGCAGGCCCGTGTCGCGACAGCTGCCAGAGCGTGAGCCAGCGCTGCAGGGCGTCCGTGCTGTACTGCTGCACCAAGCCGCCGTGACTCCACTCCACTAGGCCACGCTGACGACACAAAGGCGGCCATCAAATCACATTATCCCACACACATTTTGGAAATTAGATCTGAGTGTCAAGGCTTTCTAGTACACACTTTTTGTAGCACGAGTCTGTACTTTCAAAATTATATTTTTCTATTTACTCGCAACTACGCTGAAAACCGAATAAATTTCAAGTTCTATACTTTTTCATATCCATACTACTGCCAAAGGAAAGGATGTTTTCTGGGCCTTCATGGATCTGGAGAAGGCATACGACAGAATTGACAGGGAAGCGCTGTGGAGGGTGTTGCGTTTGTATGGAGTGGGCGGACATCTGTTGAAAGCAGTGCAGAGTTTCTATGCTGACAGCCGAGCATGTGTCAGAGTGGGGAGCGAGATGAGTGATTGGTTCACAGTGAAAGTGGGACTGAGACAAGGCTGCGTGATGCCTCCCTGGCTGTTCAACCTCTATATGGATGGAGTGGTCAGGGAGGTGAACGCGAGTGTGCTGGGTCGTGGCTTTGAACTGTTGGAAGCGAATGGGCGGAGTTGGTAGTTGAGCCAGTCGCTATTTGCTGATGATACGGCCTTGGTTGCGGATTCCGAGGAGAAACTATGAAGGCTAGTGTCTGAGTTTGGTAGAGTGTGTGAGAGGAGGAAGCTTCGAGTGAACATCGGCAAGAGTAAAGTAATGAGATGCTCGAGGAATGTCGATGCGAGCAAAATTGGTGTCACCCTAAATGGAGAGCTCATGGAGGAAGTTCAGTGTTTTAAGTATCTGGGCTCCCATGTGGAGATAACTGAACAAGTGGAAACTGAAGTGAAGGCGCGAGTGAAGGAGGGATGTAAAGTGTTGGGTGCACTGAAGAGTGTAATGAGCTGTAGGACGTTGGGGATGGAAGCAAAGAGAGGGCTGTATGAGGGTGTTGTTGTCCCAACTGTGCTCTACAGAGCTGAGGCTACAGGGGTGAGAGCAGAGGCGAGAAGATGGTTGAATGTTTTTGAGATGAAATGTTTGAGGAGCATGGCTGGAGTAACGCTGAGAGACCGAATCACCAACGACGTGGTTCGAATCAGAACAAGGATGGTAAAGAAGTTAGGACAGAGTAGATTCGCGTGTACTGAGATGGTTCGGGCATATGGAGAGGATGGATGAAGGGAGATTGGTGAAAAGGGTGATGAATGCTGAGGCGAGTGGTTGCAGGCATAGAGGTAGACCGAAGTTTGGGTGGATGGATGGTGTGAAGTAGGCGTTGGGAAGGAAAGACATGAATGTGGAGGTGTCGAGAGAGCGTGCAACGAACAGGCGTGAGTGGAGAATGGTTGTGAATGGTTGATTTTGACGCTGCCCTGATGTGCTTTCCCGCCCTGGGCACCCCGCTGTCGGGATGGTCGTGGGTGGAGGGGACCCGGCCATTATGACGCGGCGGGGGTAAACCAGTAAAAACTGTCGGGCCCTGCTGCTTACGGCGGATCCTCGGACTGCACTCGTGACCCAGAGTGTATGTTGAGGGGGTACCGGCCGGACCCTTTAGCACAAAAGGGCTAAGAAGTGTGAGTGTGAGCGTATGAGGGTGTGAGGTGAGCCTTGCCGTCGGCCACCCCCCTTTCTGGGGGATGTGGCCTAGTGTCTGTATCTGTAATCGGGAATTTGGTAGAAGGTAAATTTAGGCAGTAAAACCACCAACGAGATCCTGCAAATATGAGCTGAAGACAAAACCATACAAATTGCACTGTAGTCGAGAACTTTTTGATGCCTTAACGAATCAGCGTTTGGAGTTTTATCATTGGTAACTCTACTCAAGAACTTGTGACAAAAATGACACCACAATTTTTTTCTTGTTGACGGAACTATTATCAACAAGATGGCGCTCCATGGCACAGTTTAAAAAAATGCATAGATTTTTCTCACAGGAAGTTCAGTAGAGTAATTAGCCGTTGTACTGATCGTTCGTTGCCATCGGACAGTCTTGACAGGTTCTGGAGTGAAATGAATGATGTGATAGCAGGTACTTTGGATGATTTGAAGGAGTTTCAACCAACAGTCAAGTCGTAGCAAAACGTTGTTGTGAGTGAAGAAAAAGTAAATTTGTTGTACTTAAACGCTCATGTGCTTCAGTTCCCTCTTTTCCAACTGTGTACGGTAAGGAATATCATTTTTGACACCACGAAGATCCGGTGCAGGGGGATGTGTCGCGCAGCGCTAACATGCACAAATGATGTCTACATAAGATATTCAGGTGTCTGACCTGCTCTCCGGCGCCACGGGTCGTAGTCGAGTGTCTGGTCTGCAGAGGGCGGCTGAGCTCTGCCAGCAGTTCGCGCTCCACCAGGGACGGTCCACCGCTAGACGAGCCCACCTGAACACAAGGAAAGAATCTAGTTATATAGCATTCATTACCGAAACCCCAACATAGGAAAACAAAGTCTCCAGTCTCGGTTATGTTTGTGATAACAACTAGAAAGCAAGTTAATCAATGGGCTGGCCTGCAATGATGCCGATCATAGGTGCCTAACTCATAATGAAGAGTAACTACCTGAACAATGAATGAACTACATAGTTGGCATATGATTTGGCTCTCAGGTCCAGAAGGTGAATCTTCTTATGAAGAAAGTATTAAATTTCTTAAGAGTGAATTATTCTTGGCGGTTTCGGGAAAGGTCAGCAGCGACTTCGAATGGACATTAGTTGGCCAATCCCAACTTCTTGAATGTTGGGAAGCTGCATGGTTATAAAGTTGGTCCGTGTGATTCAGAAGTAATACTTTGCCTACCACGGCAATTTCCAGTGAGTATATAGCTTGCCCAGCTCACCTCGGTGTCCAGTTAGACGATTTTTTTTCAAATAACTATTTCATCATTGGAAGCGTAGGCTAATGTTCCTCCCTGGTCCAACTATCAGTGTTCGTGGCCATCTGTGACAGAGCTGCTTTCTTACCGCACCCACCTTGGCTCCATGCAGAGCACCGGAGGCGGTGGAGGGTATCGCCACTGCCGTGATGGCGTGCAGCTGCAGCAACAGCTCTACGGCCTGAACCTGTGCACCGCACGAAGTAAGCTGCAGCTGCTCCCACAGTGACTGAGCAGCTTGCTGAAACCCCCCCCCCAAAAAAAGTTTTCTTGAAATAAATTGTAACAATACAGGTACTTTCTTGAAAAATCGCACTTCCTTACAATACAACACGAACTCCGTAAGATCAAAATGTTAGCAGATACAGACACTCGGTCGAAACCCCAGAAAATGAGATGGCCCACGGCAAGGCGCACCTCACACTCACACAAACTTAGCCATTTAGCGCTAAAATGTAACATTAGGAGTTCCGCAACACACACTCTGGGTCTGGAGTAAGGTCAGAGATGTCAATAACAGGGCCCGACATCAGAAACTGGTTCACCCCTGCTGCCTCATTGAAAATTGGCTCTCCCTCCCCCACAAACTAGACGCCAAGGGCGGAAGAGTACACCAGCGCAGAGTCAATGCTCATCCATTCAGAATCATTCTTCACTGACGCCTAACCATTGCATGCTCTCTCGCTATCTCCTTCTTAGCAAGAGGGCATGCATCGACTTCATCCATCCACCCAAACTTCGGTCTGCCTCTAGGCGAGAGTGTGCATCCACGCCGTCCATCTAGGCAAAAGAGCGCGCATCCACGCCATCCATCCACCCGAACTTCGGTCGAACTCTCCATTTAGGAGGACACTAATTCTGCTAGCATTGACCTTCCTCGAACATTTCGTAACTGTACCCCCTTCTTGGATGATTCGACGAAGTGTCTGTATCTGCAATTTTACCCACATTCACTCGCGGTTCCGACACTACACAACTTCTCCTCGGAAACTGCCACCAGTGCAGTTTCATTCGCAAACAGTGACCGACAACTGCCAACTCCGCCCATTTGTTCCCAACAGCTCAAAACCTAGACCCTTTACACTCGTGATCACCTTCCTGACCACTCCATCCATGTAGAATGTAAACAGCCAGGGAGACAAAATGCAACTTTGTCATAGTCCCCCTTTTGCTGTAAACCAAGCTTTCACCTTGCTCCCTACATTAGCACTAACCTGATAAAATGTAGTGTGATGCATCATGAGATGCATGTGTGTAGTGTGTATCCTGGGAATGATGTTTATGGTGAGCACCCCGTCATCCCCGCCCGCGGGGTTAGGTGCTAGCGTGCCGCCACCGTCCTTCCACACTGACAGCTCGCTCTGAGCAAGCGTAAGTAGCTCAACCAGCGTGGAAAGTGCAGTGTGCTGCAGCGCCACCGAACACTCGCCGCCACAGCTGCACGCCACCAGGGCCACAAGCCATCCCGGTAACCCTCCTCCGCCTGGGAGTGGCGACGATTTGCTTAAAGACCCGTCGTCGCTGCTCTGAGAAGTGTTAGCCTCCGCTGTGGACCACTGCCCTCTACTCGAGGGGGAGAGGTCCACCTGATTGTCTGCTGACAGCGCAGGTGAGACTACGCTTGGAAGGAAGGTGACAGTGGAGGAGAAGTGGTAAGGTTTGCCTGTGGTGGTAGGGATGGACGACAGGTCCACGAGGATGGCACACGCCATCTCGAATGTCTCCAAGTCATCAGAGTAATTGTCCTGCAGCCGGACCAGAGCTTGCAGTTTGAGTGCCGTGTCGCTACCTCGTCCCGCCGCTGAAGTGCAACGCTTTTTGTTGATGGCATCCAACGTTGACTTTCTTTTGTCAGCCGTGTCGTCGTATCCCAGGTTTAGAGCACATATGAGACATTCTTTCAGGAGAGACTTAAGCTCCCCAACCTTATTCCCGTGACTTGGTGTAAAGAGGACTCTCTGGAATTCATGCAACAACTCAGGATCTAGAATGATTCGTTTTTGTACCAGGTTGCAAAAGAATTTTTCGAACTCAGAGACGTATTTGTACAAAGAAGTTAAAGCATAAACTTGTCTGTTTCCAGAGGCGCTGAGGACATCCTCATCGGCCACACCAGTCATGAAATCTGACGAGATAAAATCTGTATCTGGTAATAAAATATCTAGACTTTGGAAGGTTTCTTCCCTCACGCTCGTTTTGACTACTAACCCGTTTGGTAGCGTTGGAAGACTCTTGAACTCTAGAGTAACGCCACTGGCAGATGAATCAACCACCAGATCGTTGCTAGGACTAGGTAAAGCGCTCCAGTCGTCTTCCCGACACTCAGATGAAACCTCGCAGTCCTGAGGCAGAATGTCAGCCAAGTCTTCCTCGAGTACGTGACTGGAGCAGTCACTGTGGGCCTCATTTGCCTCTATCCCAATTTGCACAATGCCTCCACACAGGACATCAGCTGAGGACGACACGCTGCTGGACAAGGACGACGACTCTTCCGCCATGGCCGTCGGCACAGGGAATGAGGGTACAGGGACGCCGCTTCCGCCGCCCAGACCGAACCCTCCGTTGGTACTGCGGAAGGGCATCAAACTATACGTGGCTACGCTGGTCCGCGACTCAGGTCGAGAGAGGTGAACGGGGAGGGTGTTGTTGTCCTGCACCGGGAGGGTCACTGAAGGTATCAGCTTTTGCAATATCCCGTGGCACAGTTTAATCCCTATGGAAAGCTCTTTGGGAGTCAGGATGTCTAGGTGATCTGTGATTAAGCTGGTCAGAACCGACAGCACTTCCATTATTCGCGCAGATTCTGTCTGCTGTTGAGTGTCCAGAGGCAAGGAGCTCAGCAAGTGGTTCATCAAGGTACACACCTCAGCGAAATTAGGCCTTCCGCTGCCCACGCTCTTTACATAGACAACTTTCTGATCTGGCACAGAGTTCTTCTTCAAACCTAAATCAACGCGCACCATATCTCTACAGGCCTGGTTAAGAAGTGTGAGGAGCCTGAGCCAGGGGTAGGCAGGCTGTACCGCAGAGAATACCAGCCCCGACGACTTGCTGAGCTCCAGAAGCCCCTTGCTGTTGCTGCTGGTGCTAGGGTCGGTCGCGT
>SDVV010018908.1:0-13645 GCA_016164225.1 Gammarus roeselii | reverse complement strand
GGTGGCCGCGGTGGCGGTTCTGGTGGCCGCGGTGGCGGTTCTGGTGGCCGCGGTGGCGGTTCTGGTGGCCGCGGTGGTGGTTCTGGTGGCCGCGGTGGCGGTTCTGGTGGCCGCGGTGGCGGTTCTGGTGGTTTTGGGGGCTGCGGTGCTGGTGGTTTCGGTGGGGCTGCTGATGGCCGCGGCGGTGATGCAGATGTCTGCGGTGCTGGTGGTCGTAGCGTTGGTGGTGTTGGGTCCACCAATCGGCGGTCGTCTGTATGACAGTTTTGTTTGTCGAGAGTTGGCCGAGCAAATGTTGTTGAGTTGATAGTCCTGCAAATTAGTTAACTTTAGTTCAGATTTCCTTTAGGATAATAGTCTGGTGGTATTCGTGGTTGGTGAGATTTGGCATGTGATTTCAGTTTGCTCCACTTTGTCGAGCTTCATAGGTTCTCGGTGGTGAGGAGTGATTCAATAAGAGAAATGCAAAAAAACTGGAGTTTGAATGTAGTTTATGAGTTTTCTGTTCTGAGGGGCGATTCCCAAAGCAAAATGCAAAAACATGGAGTTTGTATGTAGTTCACGAGTCTCTGTTGTGAGGGGCGATTCAGTTAGAGATGCAAAAAAAATTGAGTTTGTATGTGTTCATGAGTTCTACTGTTGTGAGGGTCGATCCACATAGAGGTATGCAAACACATGAAGTTTGCATGTATTAAAAAAATAACTCAAGTATGAGGAGGTTAATCATGGTTTCCCTAATGTAGCAGAATTTTTTCTTTGTGAAACTTGGTGAATGGATTTTGTCTGTTAACAGACCTCCATCAAATGGTCATCAAAAAAGTTTTTAATTATATATAAAATTGATTAAAGACTTGTGTTGGTTGGGAGATTATTGTGTTGCTGGATTTTAACTTGCCCTTGAAGAAGTGGTCCGACAAGTTTACTTGTGTTACGACATGCATTTTGGCCCAAATTAGGCTGAGTTTTGATAGTAGGATTAGTACTTATGTAAATCGTCGCGAGAGCATCATGTGTCTGAGTCGGTGCAAAGCCAGAACATTAACTTGAATGAATAACGGTTTTTAGATTGCTGTGCTGTAGCTAAGTGCATTGCATTGGTGGGGGAGATAATCAACTTTTATTTCGTCCAGCAATATTCTGAATTTATTGTTGATTAGCAGGCTGATTGTATTGGAGATGTTGATGTTTTGTCTTTTCCCCACTTGCTTGGCATTTCTGATTTTTGATTGCAAATGTTTGGGAGCCGGATGGTGCATGACACCAATCTTAGAAGAAATCTTTTCATCGGTTTAACTATGTGATATTTCAAAAGCACTTTCCAGAATTGATAAGCCTCTGAAATTTGTTTGTCTCATTGTTCATAAGACATATAGTGTGTTCCTCACTATACTGGGGCAGCCAAGCAATTAACTCATGCCTCTTGCTGGAGACTCCTAGGGTCCCGTGGTCCCGTTTCCCCCCCCCTCACGTTGAAAGTGAGGAGCGTACATGCGTGAAATGAGTACAAGATTTCGAAAAGGAGGTTTGACAGGAACGACCATCATACTTTCGAGTCACTAGCTACCTTTCTTGACCTGATATAAAGGATCAGTTTCAAATCATGCTTTGGTCAGCTCATCTCAGTAAGACAAATACCTTCTACAACGGAATATTAACAATGCAAAGCTGTTCCATGCCAAGAACAAAGGACAAAGAAGGGTCTGTCATGACCAAGATGGACAGCTAGCTTATGATCTGCTAGCAATCATCTGCCTTTTCTAGAGAAGATCTTTATCCCAATCCTGCTCCTTCTCAGTTATGATATGGTAAAATGAGTTAGGTTTCCACACTGTCTTGGGGTGTTTTAGACATAACGGCTGGGCTTAATGTTGAATCCAGAATTGGGCCAAGATGGGCTTTGCCCAAAGTAGCTGAGAAAGTGTGTTGTGCAACTGTTAGAGGATCTCCTTACACTCTTCAACCGTTCTCTACAGAGTGGATTGCTCTCCGATGCATGGAAAATTTCATTGGTTTCCAATTTATCAAAGCAAATCTAGATACAATTCTTTCAACTTTTGTCCTGATAGCATTATTTATATTTGTTGCAAGTCAACAGAGATTTGAATTTAGGAAGGCCAGATCAAGATAGGACGAGATATTGCTAGTTCACTCAAAGTGTTGGAGTCTGTTGATGCCGTCTCTGTTGATTTTTCAAAGGCATTTGATGTTGAGGAGATTAATTCAAGAAAAGTTTCTGGTTTGGACAGCATTGCGACTAGGTGCCTGAAAAAGCGTGTAGTAATGATAGTTAAATGCTAGTAAGGCTATTAAATCTGTGTTCTGTGTCGGGCGTGGTGCGGATTGAGTTGCAAAGTGCTTGCATTGTTCTACAGTATAAGGGCTAAGGAGATAAACATGAACGCAGTAACTCGATACACATCAGTTTGTCACGTATTGTCGGTATTGTATTTGAGAGTACTTATTAAGAGGATCAGACAGTATGGATGGTGTGCTGGTGAGAAACCGTGTTGCTGTTGGAGTGCTAAAGGATGTCCCGATTATATTTAAGCAGTATGACAAGTCTATGAGAAGTACCTTGCAAAGGTAAACGATGTGTTCTGGCCTGCATAAATCTGGAAAAGGCCTATGATAGGGTTGACAAGGAGGGGCATGGAGGGTGCTACGTTCATATGGCTTTGTCGGAAATAAATTAAAAGCGGTTCAGAGCTTTTACAGGCAGCAAGCACAGCATGTATCTATGGGAAAGCAAGGTGGGTACTTGATTCACAATGAAAGTGGGACTGAGACAAGGTTACATAATATCTCTTTGGTTGTTCAACCTCTACATGGATGAAGTAGTAAGGAAAGTGAATGCTAGTGTATTGAGTTGATGTTTACTGCTGTCGGAAGCAAATGGGCAGTGTTGGCAGTTAAGTCAGTTATTGTTTGCGGATGATATGATACTGGTGACAGATACAAAGATGCAAGTTGATGTGGTTAAACATAAAGTAATGAGATACTCGAGGAATGTCGATGCGAGCAGAATTATTATCCTCCTAAATGCAGAGTTATTGGAGTAAGTTCAGTGTTTCGAGTATCTGGGCTCCCATGTGGAGAAGAATGAGCTAGTGGAAACTGAGGTAAGTCGCGAGTGAAAGAAGGGTGTAAAGTGTTGGGTGCAATGAAGAGGGTAATGAGCTGTAGGACGTTGGGTATGAAAGCAAAGAGAGGGTTGTATGAGAGAGTAGATGTCTCAACTCTACTCTACAGAGCTGGTACTTGTTGGGCGAGAGCAGAAGAGAGAAGACGGTTGAATGTCTTTGAGATGAAATGTTTGAGTTGCATAACTGGAGTGACTGAGAGATGGGATCAATAACAACATTGTTTGAATAGGAACGGGATGGTGAGGAAGTGAGAGGATAGAGTAGATTAACATTTTCTTAGATGATTCGGGCAAATGGTGAGGATGGATGATAAAATATTGTTGAAGAGAGTGATGAAAGCGGTGGGGATTTAATGTTGGCCTAGAGGAGGACCAAAGTTTGGGTGGATGAATGGCGTAAAGCAGACCTTAGGAAGGAGAGACATAGGTAAGGAGGTAGCAAGAGTTTGCAATGGGTATACATGATTTGTGAATGGATGAATTTTGATCCTGTCCTGATGTGCTTTTGTGCCCTTGGCTTCTCGTTGAGAAACGTGATGGTCATGTGTAGGGAGAGGGCTTGGTTACTATGATGCAGCAAGGGAAAACCAGTTACCGCCGCCTGGCCCTCCTGCTGACACTGATCTCGGACCTCACTCCTGGCCCAAAGTGTGGGTTGCAGGGACTCCTGTCCGGACTTTTTGGCGCTAAAGAACTACATTTGTTTGCGTGACTGTATGAGAGTGTGAGGTGCGCCTTGCCGTCAGCCACCCCTCTTTCTGGTGATATGGCCTGGTGTCTGCATTTGTATTTGATGTTTTATCCCATACCCTTTTGTTTCTGAAATTGCAGGTTCTTAGCGTTTCCAAGGTTTTGTCAAGATGGATTGGTAATTTTCTTGATATTCAAATTGTGTGTTAATGCTGATAAAGTGAATATTGAGCTTATGGATATTCTGAGTGAAGTTCCTCAGAGCTCAGTTTTGGGTTCAATCATCTTTCTGATATGTGTTTAGTAGTTTCTGATGGATGTCCTTGTGTATAATTTTGGTACATTTGCTGATGATTTCAAAGTCTATTGGTCTTTTCAACATTATGATATTGCTGGTGGTGTGTCTGAAAACGAATGGATGTAGTTGGCAGTTTGGCCAGTTACTGTACGCGGATGATACGACACTGGTGGCAGATTCAGAAGAGAAGTTGTGTAGGCTAGTATTGGAGTTTGGTAGAGTGCATGAGAGGAGAAAGCTTCAAGTGTACGTGGGTAAAAGTAAAGGATCGCCGATGCGAGAGGAATTAGTGCCCTCCTAAATGGAGTTATTGGAGGAAGTTCGGGGATTTAACAATCTGGGCTCGCATGTGGAGAAGACTGAACTAGTGGAAAATGAAGTGAAGTCGCGAGTGAAGGAAGGGTGTAAAGTGTTGGGTGCGCTGAGGCGTGTAACGAGTTGTAGGACGTTGGGGATGGAAGCAATGAGAGGGCTGTATGAGGGCCGCGCAAGGTTGTCCAAACTGTGCTCTATGGGATTGAGACTTGACGGATGAGAGCAGAAAAGAGAAGAAGGTTGAATGTCTTTGAGATGAAATGTTTGAGGAGCATAGCTGGTGGGACGTGGTGCGAGCTAGAACGGGGATGGTGAAGAAGTTAGAGGATAGAGTTGATTCGCGTGTTCTGAGATGGTTCGGGACCATGGTGAGGATGGATGAAGGTAGATTGTTGAAACCAGTTTTGAAAGCAGAGGCGAGTGGATGTTAGCTTAGAGGGAGACCAAAGTTTGGGTGGATGGATGGTGCGAAGCAGGCGTTCGGAAGGAGAGACTTGAATGTGGAGATAGCGAGAAAGCGTGCACAATAGGCGCGAGTGGAGAATAATTTTTGACACTGTTCTGATGTGCTTTCCCGCCCTGGGCATCTTGTAGAGAGACAAGATGGTCGTGGGCGGAAGAGGCTAAAAAATCATGACGCGGCAGAGGTAAACCAGCAACACTGTCTGGCCCTGCTGCCGACGCTGACCTCGGCCACACTCACGACCCGGAGGGTGTATTGCGGGGTCTCCCGGCCGGACCATTTAGCGCACAAGGGCTAAGTTGTGCGAGTGTCTGGGTGGAGTGTGAAGTGCGTCTTGCTGTCGGCCACCCCCCTTTCTGGAGGATTTTGGCCTAGTGTCTGTATCTGTGTGTCTGCGTTGCAAGGGGATCTTGATCGAGTATTCCAGACTGTATCTTCATGGAATTCGGCAATGAACCTTAGCAGTGTGTTGTGTTTTGATCTGGGGTGCATTTTGCTGGGTGGGTTGGTCTTGATGCAGATGCCATGACCCCTCTTGGGGATTTTGTTTAGAGCGTATTGTCCAGGTTCAGTGTGATTTTGGAGTCATGTTTGGAGAGTTCCATGGACATGTCAGGAAATTTGTGGGACAAGCTATGGTTATTTTAGTGATTTGCTTAGATTGACTGTGAACAGAAGTTCAAATTTCCTGATCACACTCTTTGTATTGATGTCAGACTTTATCTTGACTACCGTTCTTGTGTGTGTCTTACCATGACAGACCCAAGTCTTTGGGTTTGTTTTCTATCAAGGCAGGTTGTTGAGGAGTGACCTCAAATTTTTTAAAGGATTTTGTGTAGTGATACAGAGACATATGATTTGTCAATTTTGTTCCAGAGGTCACGGGATGGTAGGATAAGGGGACTTCTGCACAAAATCTTGGCGCCCCAGTGCTCTGTAGATGTAGCAAGATTTTTTGATGTTTGGTACATTAGAAGATGGAATCAGCTGCCTGCTGTTGTTGTTAGCTGAGAGTTTGGGAGATAGGTTGCTTCAGTGCTAGGAGCTTGTGTTTCCAATCTTGTTAACTGTTTAGTGGTGTGATGTGCCCTGTTGCTTGTTTAAGGTTTCCAGTTTTTTTCTTCCTTTGTGTTTATGTTGGTGTTAATGTTGTCAAGTACATTTGGTTTTGTGTATGTTATCTTACAGGTAATAGTGTGCATCCCTCCCAGCATCTTCCTGTTTGTTGTGCGAGTCCTTGTGAGTGCTGGCCTCTCATGGCTTGGTTCACATGACAAGCAGGTATGTTGAGCTCTCGTGAAATTGCAGGTAAGAAATAAAAAATTTAATAATGATTTAATGTTTAAAATCAGTCAGAATGCTTTCTCATAAAAATTTCCAGGATAAACCATGACTCACCTTGACGTATTGCCGCAGCTTCACGGGCCTGAAGTCGCCTGAGTACAGCTCTGCACCAAGGAACTGACCAAGTTGCTGCAGGTTACTGATTGTGGCACTCATTGCCACAATCTGTACACACTCTGCATAAGAAATTAGTATCATAATTGGAGGAAGGTGATGAAATATTTATATTTTACCATGACTAATTTGATAAAAGTTTCCAAAATGAATTGTTATAATGCTATGCATACCTAACATATTCATAACTAATATGAAATGCATTACAAACTGTTTTTGGTCAGAGTCATAGACCATTATAGTTATTACATTTATTGGCAGTTGAATGTGAACACTGAATTTGAATGATTTAATAATTTCATTATTTAAACATTATCATTGAAGTTGCTCAAGAACTACCAATAGCTTATGTGCTAGGAAAATCCCTTGATAGTAGTAGCATTTAAACCAAACACTCCCACCTCTACAACAAATATATATATATATTGTTGTTCAGGTACAAAAAAACACATTCAAAATTGAATACCTAGCTCCTGAAAACCATGAATCTTCTTTGGCAAAGAACTGTAACAGGTACTAACCCAATATCCAATAAAGTATTGAAAAATGCAAGCAGGCCTCTCCTGTACAACAACAAATTGTGGAGCATCAAATGAAGGGTCAAGAAGCAAAGTTGCATAACGACATTTGCTGTTCAATGTTATTTCTATGAGAACACGCATGCATTTACGCAACTCAGTTTCTTAGCAGTTCAATGGCAACATTTCCCATGCAGGATAAAAACTTCTTTTGTGTCTTAACTCACTTGTATCTCAGTCACCAAGTGACATATGGTACAGCAATATATGGTAACAATTTCGGATAGGATAATGTCAAACACACTGCTCTCTCAGTCACCAACAAATAGAGGGCAGAGCAACAATTGGTAGAACTTCTACCCACTGTTGTGAAGCAATGGTGCCAAACTCACTGGCCGAGTGCCGTAGCTTGGTGATGGTGGCTTCCAGTAGCGCCCCCCGCCCTCCCTGGTCCCCTAGCATGTGGGCTTCATCAACCACCACCAGCCCCACCTCCCCAGTACGGCCCTCCTCCAGGAAGCTGTTCAGAAGACCAGTTGCTTTTTCAATAGTGGCTATGTAGGCCACAGACCTGAGATAGACAGGAAAAGGGTTTGAGGAACAAATAATGTAATTGAAGAGTCCAACTGAAAAGGGGAATAGACATTAGCTAACATTTGTTTTCATGCAGGTATAAAAAAGTTGTTGTTTGTAAAATTAGGGTTTGTAAATTTTATATGAAAGCAAAAACACTCCAAAAAGGAAAATAAAAATTAAGTTGTAGTCGGTGAAAGATGACAGAAGGTCATGGTCATAATACTTTAATAAGTACTAAGGAAATTCTAATCAATTAAGAGATAGTTGTTGAAACACTAAAAGGTCAACATATCATGGAAAATAGATAACATCAAAACAAAAAAGGTCACTAGGGAGATTTAAAGATTCAAGTAACAGGAAATTGAACTTTGTTTGCTTCAATTTTTGTTCATCAATGCATAATACATTTAGATATATTTATTGCTATTACAATTAGATCTGGGAGGAAGGACTATAGAAATGGACAGAGAGATTATTTTTCTCCAGTAAATAAAATCATAATAACTAGAAATATCCAGTCAAACAAGTAACTTACTTTTTGATTCTCACTTTTGGTGGATAGCTGCCTTTGCTGCCAGCATACTCTTCTAATAGGAAACCAAGATTTACAGATAATGGTGATAATCCTCGAACCTGAAACAAGAATGATGCAAGTCTTTATATTGGTTAGCTAAGATCTCCAGGTTGTGCATGGCAAAAACGAAATTGATGGTCATTCTATCAGGCGGGGAATGAGAAAACAACCAATCAAATGAATAATACAGATCAAAGGTACATGAGGGAATTCTATATAGCGAGCTAGTCTAGCTAGCTAGCTAGCTATATATATATATATTTTTACTTTGGATAGATTTTTTGCTTATATATATCAGGCCACAGCATAGCTGTCACCAAAAGGTCATATTTCACCCATGGCATTTATGGGCTGGCCTTTGACCATTCAACAGATTGGCCAGAATGTCTCACTTAGGGCCAAGTAGGCTCAAACATACGACCTTCAGCTTCCAATGAAATCTTATGAAAGCTTTGGGATATTATGAGTATCTACCCACATCAGCATTAAAACATAGCTAGATTAGATTAATATAAAATAGGGAAAAAATGATAATATTTTGTTAATCATTGAAAAAGGGAAGGAAACTGAATTTTATTTCAGCTGTCAGTTCAGGCCCATGTAACAGCATGGTTTTGTGGGCAGGGAGAATGGGCTCCCCCACTGGGATAGCCACTAACACTACAACCCCCCCCGCTTAAGAGGAATTAGCTGTATGTCTATGCATACAGTACATCTACTACAAAATAAACAAGTCTAACTATCTAGCTATAGGCGAATGGTAATATTTTTGCTTATTATGGCTTTACATAACCTGAGTATATATAACATATTCCTAGCAGTGACCAAATTGCTCTTGCAGGTTAATGTTTTACCTTTTCTTGCACAATAGCAACGTAGGGCAGGATGAAAATAGCATGCTTGTTGCGTACAAGTAGAGTGCGAAGCATCAGGATCTCTGCCACTAGAGTCTTGCCACCACTTGTAGGCAGCGACACAAGCAAGTTGTTGCCTGACAGACCTCGTCTCACACACTCGGTCTGCCAGTCTGGAGGAGATTAAATTTATGTTAGTTTGGGCTAAGAATCAGAGTATTTTGGCTACAGATGAACTCCAGAAAGTAGACAGTCGATGAAAGGGAATTGCACACTTAGTGTTATGGTAAAACATCATCAATATTGCTTGACTAGATAATTAAACAGTATATGGTCAAGTAGAAAATTTCCCTAACATATTTGACTCACCATATAAACCTGTGATGCCTCTGTGATGATGCAGCAGGTCTTGCACAGCTGCTGGTAACCCAAAGAAAGGGCCAAGCTCCTGCCCCAGTACCTCAGATTCAGACCGGGCACAACGAGCCTGCTCAAGAGCTGCAGTCAGGGCAGCACCACGTAAAAGAGCACTTGTGTCAAGAGGTGCAGTCTGCTGGGTGCTGGCAGTGCTGTCGTCACCTTTGTGAGGGCAGGCAAAAATAAATAAATTAATAATAATATATAATAATACTATATAATAATAATATATAGTGGTATAAAAATTGAAACACCTAGCCAGCTATAGTTTGAATTGATCCAGGGTAGCTATATCTTGTTCTAGTTTCTGAACCAGGTTTGTGAGTAGCTAGACACTTATAATACTAATAATCGATGACACAGCTGAGTATGGTCAACCTTATTGTTTGTTGACCAGTGCAGAGTAGGAGTAAAAAGGCAAGCACTATTAAAAGTTGCTATGACTACCTTCAATCTTCTGCATGCTGGTTTGTAGCTGCCCCTGTAGTCGCTGCAGCATGTTCTGTGACTCAATTGTGCTGCAGTCACTTCCAAAGCTACTGACTTGTGATACATTGGCCACATCTGGAGACTTGAGATGTAGCAAATTTTCGTTGGGTATTTGAGTGGAGGTAGACAAAGCACCTCTAGAACTAGGAGGGGATATGAAACTGGAAACATTAATAGGAACAGTTTCCAACTTGCTAATGTTAGAAGGCCTTTTGCTGATGAAATTATTGGCTTCATCCAATGTGATAGTTGTATTCCTTTCCCTGGTTCTGCAATCTTTTCTATAAAAATTATTCACTGAAGGTAACTTGAAATTCTCATGTTTAGTCAGAATATTGTTTGTTTTGACTTTCTCTATGGGATCACTTCCACAACCCCTGGTTCTGTTCAACAAATTGTAATCCAAAGATACTGGGATATTTTCCTTAACAGAGGAACCTTGTTCCCTAAGCTTGAGAGAGTTATCTGTTCTTTGTTGTACAATGATTGACTGTTTGTTCAAGTTTAGAAAATTATCTTTCATCTTACTTGCATCAACAGTAGATGTATCCACCTGAGTATCACATTTATCCAGTACTTCAGGATTTGACAGAGTGATGTTATTGTTTTTCACACACTTGAAACTACTGGCAGACTCAGGCGTTTTAGTGTTTATCTCTTTAGATTTTGCCTGTATCTTAATAGAAGTTTTAATTTTCATTTCATGTAATGATTCAGAGTCATCAAATAAATCAGGTGATAGGCTTCTTGAGTTTAAATAAGAGTAATCAGTTTTAATACTATTGTGGTGTGTATCAAGACTGAAAGAATCATTGAATGCACTGAGTATGTCAGGATCTAATAATACTGACGAGTTGAGAGTGGATATTTCATCTGCATTAGATGATATTGAACATGTTTCAAAAAATTCACTATTGACTGATGTTGTTGCAGGACATTTTGACTTCTTCAAAATTGTATTGCAATTGAGTTGTTCAAACTTATGATTGGGTTTAGGGGGATCTCGAGTTGATAAAACAATTGGTTTTATTGATGCTGCACATGAAATTTTGTTTGAGCTTACTGCAGGAATTTTTCTTCTTAGCTTGAGTTGAAATTTATTTGGTGAAGTGTATACTTCCTTGTCAAGAACAGATCTATATTTACTTGATGCTTTATTACTATGATTGACTTTCCTTTTTGGAGTGCTATACAGATTTGCCTGTGGTACAGATAGCTGTGTAATCTTACATTCTCTTAAGATTGCATTTGCTGAATCATTTACACAGATTTCAAGAGGTTTTCCAGATAGTGTTTTCAAGTTACTTGTAGTTGATTGTTTTTTGCTTTCATATGACTGGAGTATTGTCTCAATATCACAATTCATCAGTGTATCATCAAGTGATGCAAACTGTGACTGAGTAATAGAGCTCTTTCTATTTGATGAGCATGGAGATGGTTCTGAAACTTTGACTCTCTTTTTCTGAGTCTTCTTCACAGACTGTGGCGTAGTAGAAAAGTTTTGTCTTTTAGAAGATTTTGCAAATGCCTGTTCATTAGAGTATTTCAACTTGCACAGCTCCATTGTGGTTAAGATAGACATTTTTGATAATGAGCTGGATGTAGAAATTGGATCTGCTTGTAGTAAAGAAGTGTCCTTGTTTTCATGCATAGAATGATTACAGGTATCAGTAGATTCTCTACCGGTATCTAAGGTGTTGTTCTTAAAACGAGGACGACCTCTTGTAGTACGCAAAACTGGAGAAACGGAGCCATCACTCATTGCAGTAGTAATGAAACCTAAAATAGAAAAGCTAGTTAAATAAAGAGGCAAATTTTACCACAATATCAATACAGAAAAATTAATGCTGAGACATAAGAAAAATAGAATATGAATTGCTGAAGAAAATAATATTCAGTCATTGAAATTGTTGACTGAATTTTCTTAACTCTGTCATAGATGAAATAATTATTTTGAAACCTGCAAGAAGGGTAGCCATAGGCGGAATAACACAAACTGAAATGACTCCAAAAGTATGTAACCTAGAATTATTGCATTTGCAGCATGTATCGCTACTATTATGACCATGTAACACCATACTTTCCAACATCCTATCATTGACCAAAAAAAAGTCATTTAGGAAAAACTGTGCGGCAAGCTATGCCTCCTAAATCGGGGGCGATTCCCCACACCCAATGGTGTGATTCCCCGCAACCCTCATATATCAATATTTGAAATGCAAATTAAAAGTTTGAGATTACCAATAGAAAAAACATGCCAATATTAGAATATATCACTTGCTTAAATAAATGTTGCGTAAATTATCACATTGTACAGATTTTTTTATATGCTTGTCTTTACCTACAGTTGTTCTTAACAATCGAATTAACATGAATACTAGGCATGCTAGGTAAGGCATTGTTATCTTAATTTGAAAATATACTAAAAAAAGTTTGTTCCTAAGTGTCAAACCCAATTAACACTTAGGTTTAGACTTGTAACCATGTTGTATAAACATTAGGTCATTATAAAATTACCTACCCATAGTGAAATAAGCTGTTTTTTATTCACGTGGTGTGATTCCCTACATTTCTATATTTGAATATAGCTATCTACAAAGGTATATAAACATTTCTTTCCAAAATCTTTCTTATGCAACTAACTAAAACATATTCTGGGTATTACCAGCAAATTTGGCCACAATCCATCAAAAACTATAGCCACAACATCAAAGTTTGACAAACAATGATTTTTCAGAACCAAAATTATCAAAAAACTGAAAAGCACACCTTCACTTTGGTGATTTAACATAAATTCTGTGCACATAATAAATTTCTACAAGTAGGTGATACTAACAAACAAAGAACTGCTCTTTAAAGTTCTGTAGTCAAATAGTGACAGTTCCATCATTGTGGTGCTCAAAAAATGGGTGAAAGGAGTCACCATATGTTGTTGACCGCAGGGAATCATCCGGGTTCACGCTAATGGCTCTTTTTTTGAGATAAACATAATTTTTCAAATAATTAAAAGGTTTCTCTCCTTGGTGGTCTCACAGCTGCCCAACACACCAGCAAAGCCTAAGCACAGAGCAGATCATGAGGCACGAAAGGCACAGCACACAAGAATTAGGGGGAATATGGAAAAATTTGTATATGTGTATTTCAGGAAACTGGGGATATAGCTACCATAGCAATCGGTTAGTCAAAACCCTCATAAATGAAAATCCAATTCAACATCGTTAGTTGGTCAAATTATGAAAATTATTCATACATGAGATCAGCAAAGGTTTGCTTTAAGCAAGTGACATAAGATGGTGCAGATATATCAACTGCATAATCCCAAAAGGCAAGCTATTCCACACAGTGTGATTTTCAGAAGAACAGTAGCACTGTTAACTAGTTGCAGTTCACCTACGATGATGCTGGGAAGTGGATTGATGAAGGATATATAGAGGATGTCACAATGCTCACCTTTTTAAAAGCATTCAATTTGTCACTGGACTGCTGCTGCTCTTGATCTATATTATCACATCTTCAGTAGTCTTCATGCAAAATCAAGGCATTTCCTGATGACTACACATAAGAACACTGAGTTGGCCATTTGAGGTGTCCTGTCACTCCAACATGGGTTGGATACAGTTAACTCTGGTTGCAGAGCGTTGGGGTGACTGCAGTGGTGGGCCGTGGTGGCGAAGTTGACGATGCTGGTGGCCGCGGCGTTGGCGTGCTGGTGGCCGAGGCGGTGCTGGTGGTCGCGGGGATGTTGACGGCCGAGGAAAGTGTTAGCGGCCAAGGAAGTGTTGGCGGCCAAGGAAGTGTTGGCGGCCAAGGAAGTGTTGGCGGCCAAGGAAGTGTTGGCGGCCAAGGAAGTG
>SDVV010018907.1:0-13645 GCA_016164225.1 Gammarus roeselii | reverse complement strand
AATGTATTACGCTCATAGTCCCCATCTCTTATCACGCTCATAGTCCCCATCTCTTATCACGCTCATAGTCCCCATCTCTTATCACGCTCATAGTCCCCGTCTCTTATTAAGCTCATTGTCCCCATCTCTTATCACGCTCATAGTCCCCATCTCTTATCACGCTCATAGTCCCCATCTCTTATCACGCTCATAGTCCTCATCTCTTATCACGCTCATAGTCCTCATCTCTTATCACGCTCATAGTCCTCATCTCTTATGAAGCTCATAGTCCCCATTTCTTATGAAGCTCATAGTCCCCATCTCTTATTAAGCTCATAGTCCCCATCTCTCATTAAGCTCATAGTTCCCATCTTTTATTACGCTCATAGTTCCCATCTTTTATTACGCTCATAGTCCCCATCTCTTAATGAGTTCATAGTCCCCATCTCTTATAAAGCTCATAGTTCCCATCTCTTATAAAGCTCATAGTTCCCATCTCTTTTCACGCTCATAGTTCCCATCTCTTATCACGCTCATAGTTCCCATCTCATATCACACTCATAGTTACCCATCTCTTATCACGCTCATAGTCCCCATCTCTTATCACGCTCATAGTCCCCATCTCTTATCACGCTCATAGTCCCCATCTCTTATCACGCTCATAGTCCTCATCTCGTATCACGCTCATAGACCCCATCTCTTATGAAGCTCATAGTCCCCATCTTTTATCACGCTCATAGTCCCCATCTCTTATCACGCTCATAGTCCCCATCTCTTATCACGCTCATAGTCCTCATCTCGTATCACGCTCATAGTCCCCATCTCTTATCACGCTCATAGTCCCCATCTCTTATTAAGCTCATAGTCCCCATCTCTTATTACGCTCATAGTCCCCATCTTTTATTACGCTCATCGTCCCCATTTCTTATTGAGCTCATAGTCCCAATCTCTTATTAAGCTCATAGTCCCCATCACTTATTCACTAAGCGAATATTGGGCACTAATATTCGCTTAGCACAATGTGTGCTCACAGTGTGGGATAACATATTTACTTAGGTATAATATACACTCTCCTACTACCATGTCCTGAGTGTGTGGTCACAGTGTGGGATAACATATTTACCAAGGTATAATATACACTCTCCAACCACCTTGTCCTGAGTGTGTGGTCACAGTGTGGGATAACATATTTACCAAGGTACACAATATACTCTCTCCAACCACCTTGTCCTGAGTGTGTGGTCACAGTGTGGGATAACATATTTACCAAGGTATAATATACACTCTCCAACCACCTTGTCCTGAGTGTGTGGTCACAGTGTGGGATAACATATTTACCAAGGTACACAATATACTCTCTCCAACCACCTTGTCCTGAGTGTGTGGTCACAGTGTGGGATAACATATTTACCAAGGTATAATATACACTCTCCAACCACCTTGTCCTGAGTGTGTGGTCACAGTGTGGGATAACATATTTACCAAGGTACACAATATACTCTCTCCAACCACCTTGTCCTGAGTGTGTGGTCACAGTGTGGGATAACATATTTACCAAGGTACAATATACTCTCTCCAACCACCTTGTCCTGAGTGTGTGGTCACAGTGTGGGATAACATATTTACCAAGGTACAATATACTCTCTCCAACCACCTTGTCCTGAGTGTGGTATTCAATACTACGCAATAAAACTGCATTTCAATTATTGTCTACCGTCCGTAAGCTCATCCTTATCAACCCTTGTATAGGCTCACGGCACACGGTCTCTTTGTTTTCCTTGAGCCTCACCTACCTAAGGCGGCACAAGGCTAACCACTCGGAGGGTACGGAGGTAGGGGCAGGGTATTGCCTGCTGCAGGGTGATTGGAATAGCAACACAGCAGCACGGCTTCGTGCGTCCGTGTGATGCTTTTGATGCACGTGGTAGCACTACTCCAATCGCCGTGCGACGATTCTCAATCACACGGCAGCACGATTCTAAACATCCGAGTGACAGCTGTTGCGCACGAGCACGACAGCAAGCGACAACATGTATGCGAGCCGCCGGTCAGTCGTTTGTGGTCGTACATAAAAGTTGTCACACGGTAGGGCTTTGAGACAGCTCATGTATTGAAGAATACCGTCCCACGGTCGTGCAGGTATCAAGTCGTGCAACCGTTTGACAATCTGATCTTTATGACGATAACACCAGCACAGATGATTTACATGACGACGTCTGCTCGTCAACATGAGTAGTCTTGATGACGATAACACCAGCACAGATGATTTACATGACGACGTCTGCTCGTCAACATAAGTAGTCTTGATGACGATAACACCAGCACAGATGATTTACATGACGATATCTGCTCGTCAACATAAGTAGTCTTGATGACGATAACACCAGCACAGATGATTTACATGACGACGTCTGCTCTTTAACATAAGTAGTCTTGATGACGATAACACCAGCACAGATGATTTACACGACGACGTCTGCTCTTCAACATAAGTAGTCTTGATGACGATAACACCAGCACAGATGATTTACATGACGACGTCTGCTCGTCAACATAAGTGGTCTTGATGACGATAACACCAGCACAGATGATTTACATGACGACGTCTGCTCGTCAACATAAGTATTCTTGATGACGATAACACCAGCACAGATGATTTGCATGACGACGTCTGCTCGTCAACATAAGTAGTCTTGATGACGATAACACCAGCACAGATGATTTGCATGACGACGTCTGCTCGTCAACATAAGTAGTCTTGATGACGATAACACCAGCACAGGTGATTTACATGACGACGTCTGCTCGTCAACATAAGTAGTCTTGATGACGATAACACCAGCACAGATGATTTACATGACGACGTCTGCTCGTCAACATAAGTAGTCTTGATGACGATAACACCAGCACAGATGATTTACATGACGACGTCTGCTCGTCAACATAAGTAGTCTTGATGACGATAACACCAGCACAGATGATTGACATGACGACGTCTGCTCGTCAACATAAGTAGTCTTGATGACGATAAAACCAGCACCGATGATTTACATGACGACGTCTGCTCGTCAACATAAGTAGTCTTGATGACGATAACACCAGTTCAGATGAGTTACATGACGACGTCTGCTCGTCAACATAAGTAGTCGTGATGACGATAACACCAGCACAGATGATTTACATGACGACGTCTGCTCTTTAACATAAGTAGTCTTGATGACGATAACACCAGCACAGATGATTTACATGACGACGTCTGCTCGTCAACACAAGTAGTCTTGATGACGATAACACCAGCACAGATGATTTACATGACGACGTCTGCTCGTCATCATAAGTAGTCTTGGTAACGATAACACCAGCACAGATGATTTACATGATGACGTCTGCTCTTGAACATAAGTAGTCTTGATGACGATAACACCAGCACAGATGATTTACATGTCGGTATCTGCTCGTCAACATAAGTAGTCTTGATGACGATAACACCAGCACAGATGATTTATATCACAGGAAAAAAACGCTGCGAAGTACATACATATTTTCTTTGCATGTATATATGTATGAATGTATTTAGATGTACGTATGTATTTAGATATCAGGATTTGATTTCAACTTGTACATGTACATATCAGGGACGTTTACGTTGTCTTGCTGATTTTTGTTCCCATGTGGTTGTTGATTTGCAACTTTTCAATTACAACAACAAATGTCCAAGACATCATGCCTTCTCTGCAACGTCAAACGTTATATGGAACAATCTATCATTGAACTAACGCACTCTTACCTGCTCTTTACAACTTTGGCTGTAATTTGACTTTTACGCATAGAGACTACAACTTTATTATGTGTAGAACACGTTACCTGTTGCATCACATGGCCTTGCTGAAATATTCTCAATGGGGAAAAAATAGAAGAAATTATTTCCTAATTTATTTGATTTGCTGATTAAAACTATTAGTGCTGATGAATTAACACTCCTCCATCGATGTACCCATTGTCCAGTCCCTAATAGATATGCCCGCACCCCCATAAATCAGCCCTCTCTTCCATAAGTTTATCCACCCCTACCCACCAAGCCCTCATCAGCGGCGTGTGTAAACTACCTCTAATCTGCCCGGCTCGAATTCGGCCATCAGCTTCAATCAGCTACTCCTACCTCCTGCTGCTGCGAGCCTCTATCTACGCCTCTGCGATGGTCAGTACTAGAGTATATTAGGCCACCTTCACAGCCACCTGCCTGCCAGCGGTGTTGGGCGCAGAGATATGCACACTCCAGGCATTCCAACCTATCAAACTTGTGGCCCCGTCCCTGTCTCGAGACGGCAAAGTGTGTTGATTACAATAGTCAATTAATGGTATTCGTACGAGAATCTAATAAAGATAATCCTTTTTTGCTTGGTCTGACGCTGAATCACTTGGAGATGTGTTTTGTTTCAAGATGTTTAGGAGAAGCTGCATGGCGCGGGTAACTGTGGTCTATACCGAGTTGTTATATCATTTGACATTTCGTACTGTGTATGAATGTATGTATGTAGTTATGTATGTGTGCCTTGGCTGTTTACGCATTCCCCAAATTCTGGATTTGAGGTTGTTAAAAAGTGAATCAGTTACTTAGTTTAGCTTGTACGCGTGCTATTTGTGTTCACATTATGACAGGTGTTCGACGCTCCATCTGTTGATGTAGGTGTGAAGCTCTGCATGTGTCTGGTTTCAGGTTTACACTATCTGCGTTGAACTTCATAGTACGCACGCGAAGCTGTACGCCATCTAAGTTCATAGTATGACGTAATACTTTACACCGCTCAAGCGCCACATTATGCACGCGATGCCAAACACCATCCAAACTTCACAGTACGCACGCGAAGCCTTACTCCATCTAAGCACAACAGTAGGCAAGTGAAGCTTTACTCCATCTAAGCTTCACAGTAGGCACGCGGAGCTTTACACCATCTAAACTTCAAAGTATGCACGCAAAGCTTAGCACCATCTAAGCGTCCCTGTTACACGCTAAGTCCTGCATTATCTAAGCTAAGTTCTGAAGTTTTTTATTCCAACCATTACAGTTTCTATCTACGTAAAGATTTACAGTATCTTTTCCATGCACCCTTGACACTACTGCAATCCTCACAGTACCTGTTGAAACTTAGCAACTATTTGCGCTGAACCCCCTCTTCCTCCCCCTTCTTCTCCCCAATCCCTCTCTTTCTCCCCACAACACACACCTCATTTCTCTGCTCCAGTTCCCGCTGATCCGTCACGGTGATTGTTTTCATTCCGCTGTACAGCGTGTCTATGCCAGACTTTTGCAGTAGCAGAAGTCTCTTGATTCATCAGACCGCAAGAAGGCTATTTAGTAACACAGAATGGATGTAAATTTTACCCTCAACAGTTTTTATCCCTAAGAGTTTTTACAGCTCGGTGGACGAGTGGGTGGTGCGTGTCGGGCTCTCCTCACAACAGACGTCCATTGGGAGCTGGAGGTTATAGGTTCGCGCCTACCTGACACCGAGTGAGACATTCTGGCCGGTCTCTTAAATGGTAAAAGGCCAGCCCATAAACGCCGTGGAGAAAGAAAAGGCTATTAGGTGGCTGCTACGCGGCAACCCGCTGTATAAAAAAAATCTCAATGTTACTGGAAATCGATTTTGGATCCTTGCGTCTGAAAAAAATTTATCTGCCACCGAGCCGCAAAAAAATGGCAAAGGACTGATGTTTTTCGATTAAAATGCAAACTGTCGGAATATATAAATAATTTGTGTGTCGTTGATTCTCTTCTCGGCCACCGTGGTCGTTGTTCTTGCTAGCATGTTACTATTGCATCTTTTTCTCCTCGTTGGCACCACGTAGCAACAATTTCAAATGCCAGGCCTGGGCGCTGGTACTCTTGTTATTGTTCTTGTTTGCGTCACGGCAACAGCGACGACGCTAAAGAATGCAACATTTCTCCCAATAGTTGCCTCTGTTGGCGGGGTTGGTGACCCTAACTACAACAATACCATCGTTATTCTCCTTTGTCTATATTGTTTGGAAATAATCATTCCATGTGTTAGGTTCATATATAAAGCGTAGAGTTGGGCAATCTCTCCAAATATCGACAACATCTGTGAAGTGTTTGTATTTTCTGTGCGTGTACTTTTGCAATATACGAGCATTTGTGTGACGTATCCTGCTCTCCAAAAGTTTCGTATACTACGTTTTTTATAGGCCTCTTGTCTTGGCTGTCTTGTTTGGGCGTGCGTGTCGGGTCTACTTCACGATTTATTAACCCAACACAAACAAGAGATATGAAACACCATGCGTGTTGTCGCCAAATGCATTGGCCGGAGAAACGGGCTGAATCATCCATGTTTGTGTGTGGCCTTCATAGAGGTCTATAACAGGCTGAATCATCCATGTTTGTGTGTGGCCTTCATAGAGGTCTATAACAGGCTGAATCATCCATGTTTGTGTGTGGCCTTAGTAGAGGTCTATAACAGGCTGAATCATCCATGTTTGTGTGTGGCCTTCATAGAGGTCTATAACAGGCTGAATCATCCATGTTTGTGTGTGGCCTTAGTAGAGGTCTATAACAGGCTGAATCATCCATGTTTGTGTGTGGCCTTCATAGAGGTCTATAACAGGCTGAATCATCCATGTTTGTGTGTGGCCTTAGTAGAGGTCTATAACAGGCTGAATCATCCATGTTTGTGTGTGGCCTTCATAGAGGTCTATAACAGGCTGAATCATCCATGTTTGTGTGTGGCCTTAGTAGAGGTCTATAACAGGCTGAATCATCCATGTTTGTGTGTGGCCTTCATAGAGGTCTATAACAGGCTGAATCATCCATGTTTGTGTGTGGCCTTAGTAGAGGTCTATAACAGGCTGAATCATCCATGTTTGTGTGTGGCCTTCATAGAGGTCTATAACAGGCTGAATCATCCATGTTTGTGTGTGGCCTTAGTAGAGGTCTAACATTAACGAAGACTGGTACCCAATTGCATGCCGTCGGAATAGTCTGGGTCTGTGAGTGCATTCGAGTCACCATATTTGGAGATGGCAGCATATTCTGTACCCCCACGGAAAGCTGGGTCTCCGTAGTGAAATTATGGCGGGATAACGTCGGACAACTGGGACATTTACAGGAGATTTGAAGTGCAAAAACTACCATAATTATTGGTTGTATACAACAGTCAGCCCATAATGCAGGACCTGGTGCATGAGAAGTTCACGCAACCTAGGACCAATGTGACACGTTTTCATTTATTTCATCCCATGAACGGTTGTTGTTTAAACCATGGCGGTCTCACGCAAGGAGTATAAGACGTTATACCCTACACTCCTTGGTCTACACTCCTTTGTCCCTACACTCCTTCGTCTACACTCCTTGGTCCCTACACTCCTTGGTCCCTACACTCCTTGGTCTACACTCCTTGGTCCCTACACTCCTCGGTCCCTACAATCCTTGGTCTACACTCCTTGGTCCCTACACTCCTTGGTCTCGTGCCGACATGGGGCCAGACTGGAACAAAGAATTGATGTACACCCTGAGTGATCTGCCCTATCTCGGGTGAGTAAGGAATCAATTCGAATGTTTCATCCACTGCCTCTTCTGAAGGCGTAGTACAGTAGCAGTTGCGTGTTCGTAAGCATCACAGTCTTCCAATAAGCGTGCACTTTTTCTGGATTTCACTTGCAATCCTGAACATACCTGAGTTCGAAAAATAATAAGAAGAGGAAAGTTCCCAATATAACCCTGATAATAAAGTCATAACATTTGCACAGCAGTACTATTATCCTTTGGAGGTGCATTGTAGCACATTTGCACACGTTTTGATCATATAAGTGCTGCATAGTTACAGGCCGTACACTGAACGAGTGAGACGTCCGGCAAAGGGTTGGATTTTTCTAAAGTGCTGTACTCAAGTCGCCATTCCTGCCGTGTTGTGGTGTACCTGGATGTGCTGTGATTGCGTGCTGGACGGTGAGGGAGCGGGTGTGTCGTGCCATGTTATGTTGTGCTATCTGTGTTTTGCTATTCTACGTTGTGCTATGCTTTGTCGTGCTATGCTATGTCGTGCTCTGCTATGTCGTGCTATGCTATGTTGTGCTATACTATGTCGTGCTATGCTATGTCGTGCTATGCTATGTTGTGCTATGCTATGTTGTGCTATGCTATGTTGTGCTATGCTATGTCGTGTTATGCTATTTTGTGTAGTGTTGTGCTATGCTATGTCGTGCTATACAATGTCGTGCTATGCTATGTCGTGCTATGCTATGTCGTGTTATGCTATTTTGTGTTGCGTTGAGCTACGCTGTGGTAGGCTTTATTAGTTACACTGCGTTGTGCTGTACTGGTCTGTGCTATGATATGCTGCACCGGGGTAGGTTGTGCTGTGCTGCATTACACGGCACAGGATTGTGCTGCGCTGCATTAGTCGGCACAAGATTGTGCTGCGCTGCATTGCGCGGCACAGGATTGTGCTGCGCTGCATTAGTCGGCACAGAATTGTGCTGCACTGCATTACGCGGCACAGGATTGTGCTGCGCTGCATTGCGCGGTACAGGATTGTGCTGCGCTGCATTGCGCGGTACATGATTGTGCTGCGCTGCATTACGCGGCACAGGATTGTGCTGCGCTGCATTACGCGGCACAAGATTGTGCTGCGCTGCATTACGCGGCACAGGATTGTGCTATGTTGTATTCCGTGGCACAGGATTTACTGCACTGCAGTGCGTCGATCTGTCACGCAGCAACCTCCAATCTCGCCCAACACGCATTCCCTGCTTCCTGTCTCCTTGTGTCGTCCATTGCCACGCGTGGTGGAGAATGGACGAGCGGTTTACCGCTTCTTATGATAATAAAAGACACTTCTTGCAAACTCTGCATTTACCTCATGAAATGCACGCGCCTCCGTGAAAGTTCGCGAATAGCACACGATATGAGCACGGTCATTGCGTGGTGGGCTCTATGATACTGGCACCGTATTATCGGTGTATAGTGTGTAGAGGGTGCACGGCAGTGATGATGGATGGATGGCATGTGGTAGGGAAATTTGTTGCGATGCGTGAAATCATTTTAAATATTCACAAATCACTTATGATATATTTGCACTGTGTTCAATACAGCTATACAGCTTGCGATCCTATAATGACCCCGGTATATTCCATCTGTACATAGTCTACTATACGGCTTGCGATCCTATATTGACCCCGGTCTATTCCATCTGTACTAAGTATACTATACGACTTGCGATCCTATATTGACCCCGGTCCATTCCATCTGTACATGGTCTACTATACGGCTTGCGATCCTATAATGACCCCGGTCTATTCCATCAGTACTTAGTCTTCTATACGACTTGCGATCCTATAATGACCCCGGTCTATTCCATCTGTACATAGTCTACTATACGGCTTGCGATCCTATAATGACCCCGGTCTATTCCATCTGTACGTGGTCTACTAAACGGCTTGCGATCCTATAATGACCCCAGTCTATTCCATCTGTACTTAGTCTACTATACGGCTTGCGATCCTATAATCACCCCGGTCTATTCCACCTACAGTAACTGTTAAGATGCAATACATTTTCAAAATACATGCGCTCTCTGACCCTGGTTAATTTTAGTTGTGTCTAAACTATGGAACAATTGTATACACCCAGCAGCAGTCGGGGAGGGTCTTTGACGTCCTCCCATATGCACCTATAGCACTCTTCGTGACCTCTCGTTACCTTCCCTACATTTCCATCTACTCGTCTTGACGTTTATATCCACCTTCTGCGTTCCCTTCTACATGTTGCACACTACCGTACCCAAAATGTATACTCATGTTCTGTACATTTTGACCCTACCCATATCACTTGTCTTCAGGCTCTGCCTCACCGCCCCCCATCCCTTTTCCCCATGTCAAGACCATTCTTTCTCCCGTAGCTGCGCACTTCGTACACTCTCTTTCTTCATACCCTACCGTCCTCCCTTGCCCACACACCTCCAATACCTACACACTCGGTACATCCCTCTACACTGCTCTCTCTAGTTCTTCATTCGTCCACCCTCTCCCCTGAACTTCCTTACCCCTCTCTCCTGCACTCCCTTACCCTCTCCCCTGCACTCCCTTACCCTATCCCATGCACCCCTCCTTCTTCCTTCCATGCCCCCCCCCCTTCTTTCATGCACTCTCCCCCTCCCATACACTTCCCTACCTTCTAGAATGTTACCTGCCTGTTGTCACATGAGAAAGTTCCAAACAAGGTAAAAACTCTTGACGAGCGGTAGAGCGGCAACGCTGCGTACTTGCGCCTACGCGGCCCACCGACCAATCACCCTCCCCATTCTCCTTCCACATTCTCCCTCCCCATTCTCTGTCCAGGGAAGGTAGGTCCTAGAGGACTACAGTAAGAAATATGTTTGTTTAAGAAACTTTGGTGCCCACCAAACCCATCTCTGTTGGCATCAATCAGCTGGTGCCTAACAACCACAACCCCAAACACGTCAGTTCGAGCTTGCCTAACCCATAACCCTGAACACGTAAACTCGTACTCCACCACGCTGTATACACCAGCTCGTGCCCATACATCATACCACCCTGTACACGTAAACTCGTACCCCACCACGCTGTATACAATAGCTCGTGCCCATACAGCATACCACCCTGTACACGCGAGCACGTGCAAAACCAGCCTACAACCCTGTACACGACAGTTTGTGCCCACCAAACCAACCCACCAGTCTCCCTCGTGTGCACGTCAGCTTGTGCCTCGGGCCTACCTTCTGAACCCACCCTACATCTTCAACGTTCACCAATCTAAGTCGGTCGCGGTGAAAGGGCTTCTGTACATAGTCACTCTGCCCTCTACAGTAGCGGCTGCCTTGGGGGCTTCGGCCATTAACAGCCTGCCTCTCAACTGAGCAAGATTCAGTTGCTGATTTTTTTATACATTACTTTTTCCAATTTTCTGTAGCGATAATTGGATAAAATGCTTTTCAATTGCCTTTAGTTCTCTTATTTATTGTTGTTGTGGTTTGAGCCTCTGTGGACAGTTGAGGTCCTCTGCGGACAGGTGAGGTCCTCTGCGGACAGGTGAGGTCCTCTGCGGACAGGTGAGGTCCTCTGCAGACAGGCGAAGTCCTCGGCGGACAGGTGAAGTCCTCTGCGGACAGGCGAGGTCCTCTGTGGACAGGTGAGGTCCTCTGTGGACAGGTGAGGTTTTCTGTGGACAGGTGTGGTCCTCTGTGGACAGGGTAGGTCCTCTGCGGACAGGTGAGGTCCTCTGCGGACAGGTGAGGTCCTCTGTGGACAGGTGAGGTCCTCTGCGGACAGGTGAGGTCCTCTGCGAACAGGCGAGGTCCTCTGCGGACAGGTGAGGTCCTCTGCGGACAGGCGAGGTCCTCTGCGGACAGGCGAGGTCCTCTGCGGACAGGTGAGGTCTTCTGCGGACAGGTGAGGTCCTCTGCGGACAGGTGAGGTCCTCTGTGGACAGGTGAGGTCCTCTGCGGACAGGTGAGGTCATCTACGGACAGGTGAGGTCCTCTGCGGACAGGTGAGGTCTTCTGTGGACAGGTGAGGTCCTCTGCGGACAGGTGAGGTCCTCTGCGGACAGGTGAGGTCCTCTGTGGACAGGTGAGGCTAGGGCTTGATAACGTTGGTCGACCGATGCACGAAAGTTTGTTCCACGATTGTGTTCCCTTTCAGGCTTGGTATGCTGAATAATTTGACCTGTTCGAGCGTTGATGCCTATAAACCAGCTTGCTAAACGCTCCTATTTCAAAATAGACTGTTGAATTAGATTTGGGCTTGACGGAATTCAATCGGCTGCTAAGTCAGTTTGCATTTGCCACTTAGACAGTCATCAGCCATTCACCAGTCTCCGCCATTCACCAGTCTCCGCCATTCACCAGTCTACGCCATTCACCAGTCTCCGCCATTCACCAGTCTCCGCCATTCACCAGTCTCCGACGTGTAGTTTGAGTGTGGGTAGTCAGTTTTCAACAGCCGGTCAAAAGCCACTATACGCCAATTTTCATCAGCCATCTTGCCTGTCAAAAGCCGCTACAGGCCAGGTTGCAACAGTCACTGTACCCGTTACAAGTCACTACACGCCAGTTTGTAACAGTCACTGTTCCCGTTACAAGCCACTACACGCCAGCTTGCTAAAGTCACTGTTCCCGTTACAATCCTCCACACGCCAGTTTGCAACAGTTGCTGTTCCCGTTACAAGCCACTACACGCCAGTTTGCAACATTCACTGTTTCCCTGCTCCCGTTACAAGCCACTACATGCCAGCTTGCAACAGTCACTGTTCCCGTTACAATCCACTACACGCCAGTTTGCAACTGCCACTGTTCACGTTACAAGCCACTACACTCCAGTTTGAAACAGGCCCTGTTCCCGTTACAAGCCACTACACGCCAGTTTGCAACAATCACTGTTCCCGTTACAATCCACTACACGCCAGTTTGCAACAGTCACTGTTCCCGTTACAAGCCATTACACGCCAGTTTGAAACAGTCACTGTTCCCGTTACAAGCCACTACACGCCAGTTTGCAACAGTCACTGCTCCCGTTACAAGCCACTACACGCCAGTTTGCAACAGTCACTGTTCCCGTTACAAGCCACTACACGCCAGCTTGCAACAGTCACTGCTCCCGTTACAAGCTACTACACGCCAGTTTGCAACAGTCACTGTTCCGGTTACAAGCCACTACACGCCAGTTTGCAACAGTCACTGTGTCAATGTAAGGGGAATTAGCTTGTGTGCTAATGAGTAGTCAATCGTCTGCGCCCGTGAATCGGTCTGCTTCTCGGCAGTCGGTTGCCTGACGATTGCCTCGTCCATTACCGACTGGCGAGTCGGTGGACTAAGCTGCGAGAACACACGACGGGACGAGGTCCTTGGTAGCAGCAAGGCTTTAGTTTGCCTGGTCCAGGGAGGGTGGCAGTAACTTATCCTGATATTTGAGGAGGCGGTGCTTGTGGCCTGCACGTCCACGTGGCCGGCTCAACTTACTCGATAGCTCGATTGGCAGTTCTCAACTACTCAACGTTTCGATGTGATACCTTCTAGAGACCCTCATACCTCCAAGTGGAGGTTGGCAGTGTGTGCTGCTCCGTGCTTGATCGGGGCCACCCGACCCAACCCTACTCCCCAGTGACTACTAGCTAAGGGTCACTTCAAATAATTTATTGTTAAAGTTTGTCTGAGTCTACCAGTTCTTTGCCAAGAATTTATTATTTATCGATGTTCATTCAAGTTTGAATATACTCCCCTTTGATCCTACCTTTGCTTTACTGCTATAGTTTGATAGTTGCAGTACTGACAGAAGATCCTGGCTACTGACAGCCAAGAAAAAAACATCCAGCCTCCGCCATGTGCGTATAAACAGAGCGGCCTGTTTGTGTGTGACCTATACGCTGTGTCAGGTGAGATACAGGCGGCCTGTTTGTGGGTGACCTAAACGCTGCGTTTGGCGAGATACAAGCGACCTGTTTATGTGGGAGCTGTACGCTGTGTCGGGCGAGATACAGGCGGCCTGTTTATGTGGGAGCTGTACGCTGTGTCGGGCGCGATACAGGCGGCCTGTTTATGTGGGAGCTGTACGCTGTGTCGGGCGCGATACAGGCGGCCTGTTTATGTTGGAGCTGTACGCTGTGTCGGGCGAGATACAGGCGGCCTGTTTATGT
>SDVV010018906.1:0-13646 GCA_016164225.1 Gammarus roeselii | reverse complement strand
CCAAACAAACAAGAAATGTGAATGAGATACCAAGACATGCATGCGACTCAACTGAAACCTATAGTAAATACGGTATAGTACATACAAAATCTAATGAAATTAGCCTCAACATCAGTCCATAACAGGGTTGAATTAATATCTCTTTAACTAAAGTAACCACGGTTTAATCGTAACAGCTGTGTCATATATACATATAAAACTACCACAATGATGCAACAACCGACCCCCTTATGCCTGAAATAATGTGGAATCTGCAAGCCTAAAATACCCAAAATGCCTAAAACTGTGTGAGTTAACTGATCGAAATTCTAAAAAACTGCGCAAATTCAACATAAATCAATCGAGCATTACTAAGTATACATAACATAATATTTCAACTTACAGTAAATCCATATCGTTCAGGTATTTTTGCTACTGGAAAGATGCGTCAAATACTGATATAGCTGTTTCAAAACTAGGTAATGCAATATGGGGTAGATAGAATCTCGACCGTAGGGGTTGCATCATCCCACAATACAGACCTAAACTCGCCAATAATCATACTAATAATCCATAGTATTTCTATAGATAATATTTACATATGAAATAAATAGATGGGAAACACAGAATCTTGCCTGCAATCCTACCTTCAGGCTGGTACAAACAGGACCATTCGCACACTAAAGCTGGAAATTGAGTTATAAGACATACCTACCATACTAATCCTATAAAAGAATATATAGTGAAAATGAACATAACATACAAAAATATCCCAAGCCTTCACCGCTACGAACCCAATCAAGCATCGATTGAGTCATAAATACCACAACTAGGTAAGAAAACACCCTTATATGTCCACAGAAAAAAAAATATAGAAATTTAATCCATACATGAATAAATAACGATACATACACTCACAACGTATCAAACATGACATGGAAACAAATTTATAAGACACGGAACAGGTAGGAGCAATCTCAGATAATCTTCCAGGAGCGCATCCAACTTTTTGCCTAGGGGATCCCTACGCCTCGCCCCACCAGAAATTTGGAATAACACTAATCCTACCAGAACCGAATAAATATATATAACAAGTAACAGTTAGTGCCCAATTATACTCCACTACAACCATCTAAAAAGAAAAACATATATATATAAACATAATATATATCAAAATACAGTACAAATTAAAATGTTCATAACATAAACCTTGCCAATCAAGGGCGCAAGCCTGCTTCCATCCCGCCGTTCCCCTTCCGTCCCCTTCCGTCCCCCTCCTCTTCCTGTCTCCCCCCCCCCTCCCCCCGTCCGTTAGCTGACTTGGGGCACAAAACCAGTTCCGGTACCCTACGCTCCCGCCCTCGCCCGTTTCTGCGCGCACCCCCGTACGCTCGGTGAGTCAAGGTGCATGCATCGCATCCTACCCTGCTGAAATATTATGTGCAAATTCCCGTAGACCGGACAAAATCCGTCATACGGTGAACTATTAACTACTAACAACAGTTATTGAGGTGACTCTCTACAGAGGTCGCCAAGTGGCACAAGTGCTGGTCAAACAAGCTTATTGAGGTGACCCTCCCCAGAGGTCGTCAAGTGGCACAAGTGCTGGCCAAACAATACTTATTGAGGTGACCCTCCCCTAAGTTCGCCAAGTGACACAGATGTTGGCCAAACAATACTGATTGATGTGACCCTCCCCCGAGTTAGCCAAGTGACACAGATGCTGGCCAAACAATACTGATTGATGTGACCCTCCCCGAGTTGGCCAAGTGACACAGAGGCTGGCCAAAAAATACTGATTGATGTGACCCTCCCCCGAGTTAGCCAAGTGACACAGATGCTAGCCAAACAACACCTATAGGGGTGACTCTTTCCGAGGTGACTAAGTACCAATGCAGGTGAAATCCTGCATCTCTGAACCATTTTTGCATTAGATTAATTTTCATTCAAGGTTACATTAATTCCATTTAAAAGAATGGAAATAATCTTTCCGGCAAGCTTATTTCCATATTTTTAATCCCTGACTAATCGTAATCAACGGATTTGATAGCGACGATACTAAATTGTTAGCTTGCAAATGTATTCATATAAAGAACATAGTAAATGATTCCTATATATTTAGGAATAAAATAATAATATGCAACATATCGTTTAAACTAGCAGAAAAATCCACACAAATCAGCAAAAAATACTACGATTACCGTTTCATTTAGCAACATAACAATTACAAGAAGACGTCAAAATATATAGTTCTTGGATTCAAAATACACGTAGAAAAACTAAATAAATCGTAATATTGTTTAACAGGAAAGTAGGTTTAAACTGACGGGGGTATGCTGCCTATCTGATAATAAATATACTATAAAATTTGTAAATAAACCCCAAACGCGAACATGAAACAATATAATATGCGCTTACGTATTTATTGTGAAAAATTACGTAAAATCAATCCACGATAGGTTTAATGTGATTGATTTGATGAATAATCTTGTATGAGTCCAAATATTAAATTAAATGTTGTAAAGCCACAGTATCAGTTTCAACAGTGTCAGTTTCAACAGTATCAGTTACAACAGTATCAGTTTCAACAGTATCATTTTCAACAGAATCAGTTTCAACAGTATCAGTTTCAACAATATCAGTTTCAACAATATCAGTTTTAACAGTATCAGTTTCAACAGTATCAGTTTCAGAAGTATCAATTTCAACAGTATCAGTTTCAACAGTATCAGTTTCAACAGTATCAGTTTCAACAGTATCAAGTTCCAACGGTATCAGTTTCAACAGCATCAGTTTCAAAAGTATCAATTTCAACAGCATCAGTTTCAGCAGTATCAGTTTCAACAGTATCCATTTCAACAGTATCAGTTTCAACAGTATCAGTTTCAACAGTATCAGTTTCAACAGTATCAGCTTCAACAGTTTCAGTTTCAACAGTATCAGTTTCAACAGGATCAGTTATAACAGTATCAGTTTCAACAGTATCAGTTTCAACAGGATCAGTTTCAACGGGGTCAGTTTCAACAGTATCAGTTTCAACAGTATCAGTTTCAACACTATCAACTTCAACAGTATCAGTTTCAACAGTATCAGTTTCAACAGCATCATCTTCATCAGTATCAGTTTCAACAGTATCAGTTTCAACAGTATCAGTTTCAACAGTATCAGTTTCAGTAGTATCAGTTTCAACAGTATCAGTTTCAACAATATCAGTTTCAACCGTATCAGTTTCAACAGTATCAAATTCAACAGTATCAGTTTCATCAGTATCGTTTTAAAAGTATCGTTTAAACAGTAACAGTTTCAACAGTATCCATTTCAACAGGATCAGTTTCAACAGTATCAGTTTCAACAGTTTTAGTTTCAACCGTATCAGTTTCAACAGTTTCAGTTTCAACAGTATCAGTTTCAACAGTATCAGTTTCAACACTATCAGTTTCAACAGTATCAGTTTCAACAGTATCAGTTTCAACAGCATCAGCTTCATCAGTATCAGTTTCAACAGTATCAGTTTCAACAGTATCAGTTTCAACAGTATCAGTTTCAACAGTATCAGTTTCAGAAGTATCAATTTCAACAGTATCAGTTTCAACAGTATCAGTTTCAACAGTATCAGTTTCAACAGTATCAATTTCAACAGAGTCAGTTTCAACAGTGTCAGTTTCAAAAGTATCTGTTTCAACAGTATCAATTTCAACAGTATCAGTTTCAACAGTATCAGTTTCAGCAGTATCAGTTTCAACTGTAATAATTGACTCGCATAAATAGAGAACCTTACGCGAGTCAATTAATACTGTTTTATTCCTCAGTTTCAGTTAACGTGGAAGCAAAATTATTCGTACAATATCAATCTGCAGTGACGGAAACCCAACAAAAATACGCACCCGTAGCAGTAAAAGTGTAAATGTATTATTTCTAACTCAATATTATACCCATCACGAACATCTCTCAGCCGCTTTCCCACTCCCCCAAAAAATATTCTCCAATGCTATACCCTTCGCATACATACCTCAACCGAACCCAAACAAAATATCCAGTCTTCCATCACTTACCGCAACCTAACCTCACACAAACCATGCCTCAACTTATACAGACAGAACATCAAGTCCTCCATCCTATACCCCGCACAATACCCAACGTTAATCTTCCAATTACGTTTGACGGTCGTGAGGTGAGGTTGTGTGTGGCCAGTTTCCTCCTCTGCTTGATATAAATAGAGGAGGTCCCTTCATTTGCTGTGTTAAACATTTACACTCGTTAAATGCTAAATCGGCTGACTTAAAACTGTTCTTCGGATCATTCAACGAAGTGTGTGCCATATCTAAACACCGTGTTTATGTGTTTGAGATAAACTAAGCAGGCCCACTTTACTTTATTCTAACAGTATAAGGGTAGAATTTCCCTCACTGGCCTCCCCGCCCGGCTTCCTCCTCTACAGTTGGGAAGCGAGTACACCGCAGACTGTGCACTGTGCCTCATTTAGCCACATACCCAAAAGTCTCGCCCCTACTCCAGACTGCCTACCGAAAACAATGCGGTCACGTGGTTTCATTGATCATTAACATTGAGCGTATAAGGTTTACCGCGCATGCTATAAAACTCTACAATGTCTCGATGTCTGTCTCTTAGCAAATAATTATAAACGTTGATCAGAATTCCACAATGCCTCACTGTTTGTGAGTTTTTACTACAAACCCTCTATTAGAATTTTACCGGGGTTGATTGTTCATTTGTTCGATACCTTTAAATTTCGCTTGAATAAAATAATTTTGAATAGGAATAAGACACACAATTTCTTAGTACACTATATTTTTGTGAACTTTCGACAGTGTTCGATTTCATGTGTTATTTTTATAGGCCTCATTGCTTGTTAAATTTGTTGTCATTTTCAAACCGTCGACTCTAATTTTACGGACATTGATGGTTCGTTCATCCGATACCGAGCCGCACAGTTCCGTGGTTCACATTTAGTTTTGCAGTACGCAGTAGGATCAAGCCGGGAAGTGGGATTTAATTTCTGCACGGTGCCAAAAGGACATTGACGCCAGTGCACTAGAGAGCCTGGACTCTCGAATCAAATCTTGCGCACAGGTGCTCAATAGATTAATTCCCTGTTTTTTTATGTATTGATAGGTTGGTGTCTTAGGTATGCTTTTTTATTTGTCGATTAGATTATATTCATGTTTTTGAAGATTGCTTGTAAGTAGCTTTATTCGCAACTTTTTATTTTTCATTAGGAGCTTATTATTTTTCCAGTTAATCCCATGTTCAGTCAAAACAAGGTTGTCAGAAATATACATATCAATATCTTTTCTCGGTTACTTCTGGTATTCCGTTTTTCAACCTTGTTAAATGTTGCCGATTCTCTGTAACAAACCATAAGTAAATTATATTAGTTAGTATCATTGCAATGTACCATGACTGGTATATTGTAGGTGGTTCATGCTCAAATTGTAGGTGGTACATACTCATAATAACAGTTGTAGGTGGTTCATGCTCTTATTGTCAGTGGTACATACTCATAATAACTATTGTAGGTGGTTCATGCTCATATTGTAGGTGGTACATACTCATTATAACTATTGTAGGTGGTTCATGCTCATAATAACCATGTGATGCTCGGTAGTGACACTTAACATCTTGCAGCTTAGAATCGTGCTATGATAACATAACACCCCATTTACTGATATGTAATTAAATTTTCCGTCAGCTTCTGATTCTCCGCTGGTCACGTCTGGTACAAAGTTGACGTCCAGAATCATGCTATCATTCCCACAACGTTAGGAAGCAGAAGGAAGAAGCTACGAATTTAGTTTGGCTTTGCATTCAAATCAATCCCGCAAAAGGAAGTAACTTTGCTCTAACGCGCATCCGACTCGCATTTGTAATAATTCCGTTCTAATTCCGTTTCGAACCGTCGATATAATCGTCACATACCGATAATAATTATAGTTATTACATTCATATCTTCTGTCCACAAGAAACCACGAAAATAGAACTCAAGCATAAGGTCCATTTTTCCACCGGTAATCTCTTTACCAGCCCAAGATGGTTCTAGCCCGGCCAGAAACATGCGCATCAGTCCCTTAAATGGGTAATGCAAGACAACACGCTGCAAACTATGTCAACAGGCAGAGGAAATTAAACAACTGAAGACAGTACTCAGTCATGCCTCTAATGACTCGTCCAAAATAAAGACAGTCAACACGGATGCCCGGCTGCTAGCTGTTGAATCAAAATTGGAAAACGTGTTGAAACAATACACGAATTTAAAAAAACTGATGAACCTAAACTAGCAGCAGTCAAAAAAACTACTGAGGCCACCTTAAATCAAGTGAAAGAACTTCAAGTGCACCTAAATTCCGAATTGGGTGGGGTGGATGGATGATTATTCATTTTATAGATCATTAACATTTATTTTAGTATTTTAGTATTTCTTTTTTCTTGGGCTTTATTCTTCTTCTCTGCTCTTTTTCATTGTGATAAATTTTGCATTGGATATTATTATATATATCGAGGTTGGTTGAGACAAAGTGACCCATGGAAGGGGGGTACTCGTGGGACCCGCGGGACCCGCGGGATTCGGGGGACCCAAAGTTTCGGGAACCCGGGGTATTGGAAAACCAGGAAGATTTGGGGGTACCCTCTTGGACTTTTCTGGGGCCCTTTGAGACACCCTTGAGGCCTTTTGGGACCCTCTTGAGAAACTGTGGGACCCTTTAGAGGCCCATCTGAATCCTGGAACCTCTGCTCCTCCTTCCCAACGCTGTAAGATCCATGCACAGAGGAATGTATAAATGTGGAGTGCTTGAGGAAAGAAATTAGTTATTACAGTCCACAGCATTGCTGACGCAGAGGAGGAGAGCCGCGTCGAATCTGATCGAGGTGCGTCAAAATTAGTCGAAACATGTTGAGGCAAGTCGAGTTGGGTGCGACGAGCCGAGACTGGTCGAAATGATTCGAGACAAACTGAGATGAGCGGAGGCGAGGGGACTGAGGGACCCGGGGAGCTCAGGAGACCCCAGGAAGTTGGGTTACCCTCCGGGACTCATCGGGCTCTTTTGGGGCCCAAGGGACCTCTGCCCCCCCCCCACACACACCGTTCTCACCCTAAAATGCTTGAGTAGAAAAAATCGTCTTTACAGTCGCCAGAATTACCGGTGCAGAGGGTGGAGAGCCGCGTCAAGGCTGGTCGAGGTGCGTCGAGATCAGTCGAAACATGTCGAGACAAGTCGAGTTGGGCGGGACGAGTCGAGACTAGCCGAAATGAGTCGAGACAAATCCAGATGAGCTGGGCGAAGGGACTGAGGGACCTGGGGAGCTCAGGGGACCCAAGGGACTTGGGTTACTCTCCGTGGCTCATCGGGCTCCTCTGGGACCTGAGGGATCTCTGCCCCCCCCCTATCCCCCTAAATAATAAGTATGATGTCAATAATCTGAGTAGTTATTCAGCCCATGATGAACCTGCCCTTTCTTTCTTCTTCACGATCCACAATTTAATAAAGTAATGCTAGTGTACTTGTGCGAGAGTTCCTGTTTGTAATTTTGTGAATAAGTGTTTTTTTCAGTCCGTGCCTGCTCGCGCGTGCACGGACCATTGGTAATTGAAGTTGTTGACCTTTACCGCGTAACTTGTGGTGCGTTGCGTGAAGCCGTAGACCTTGTACCAATTTTGACGATACTATTTATGTGCACTGGCGTGCCTACACATTACTCTTGAGGTTCTGAGGAGTTGGAGGCAGAGATTCGTTTTGTCTGAGTCTTTATCTTACCTGAATAAGTAAATTGTACTAAAAATAAACTAGACCGCGTAGCTGTAAACATAGTGTTGAGTTGCTGTCGGAGCTGACTTTGTTCGTGTTACCGTAAAGCTTGAGGGGTTGGAGGCTGGGATTCGTTTCGTTTCGTCTGAGTTTTTATCTTACCTGAATAAATAAATGGTACTAAAAAAAACAGACCGCGTGGCTGTGAACATGGTGTTGCGTTGCTGTCGGAGCTGACTTTGCCCGTGTAGCCGTAAGTTTGCACTAATCTCAACGATGCTACCTGTGCGCACCGCACTGGCGTGCATACATATTACTCCTGAAGTCTACTGGAATCCATGATCGTCGAGCCCTACGGGGGAGCCTATTATGACTCACGTTGAGGCTCCTGTGGAAATGAGGCTTAAATCAAATCAAAATCAAATCCGAATAGGCCAAGAGGCTCTCACCTTCTGACGCTGACGCAGACACAAATGACAGCATCGAATCGATAGAAAACTGTCAATGCTCAGTCAATGATGCACTGTACGCAACTGTAGTAAGCAGGAGGCAGCCACAGGATGGCAATGCAACACACGTTGGACCACAATATCACCACATCCGACCCAACACACGTTACCGATTTGATGTTTTGCCCAATGAAATGGATTCTCAGAATACATAGAAAGTTTTTGTGATTGGGGATTTCAATGTCAACACGTTCGAATCAAATACGCGAAAAGGGAGAATTCAACTGGAAATACTCGGCAAACCAGACTTGAAAATCGACAAGGTTGAAGGCATAATCGAACAGGAAACGATACATTCTTCCAAACGAATTATACTACGAGTCGGAGCTAAAGACGTGTTGCAGACGGGATCAACATGGAAAAGATATGATACCATGCTGACCAATGTCAAAAATTCAAACGCGAACATCCATGTCACTGGCATCCTGCCCCATCCAAACCATAGTAGATACTAGTTAAGCAAGATGATTCTACTTAACAATCGACTAGCAACTTTTTGCATAGCTCAAAAAAAATTATTCTCCAATCATTGAGATACGATGATCGACACAAAGTACTATAACTTCAATAAAATCACAAGCAAGGGCCGCATAAACACTTATGGACTCGATACCCTCGAAAAAAAAAACTAAAAACGTCGGTGCTGGTCTTGCCACCGAAAATAAGCCAAAAATCGTACCCGATATCCAACACACAGCTCCGCCAGCAGTGCCCGACGGAATGACCCAACGGCCACCACCCGTGTCAACACTCGAGACAACCAGAACAAGAGCCAATTAAAACATCACCACAGGTCCTAGAAAAAACTACCTGTCATCAATCTAGTTCGAGTTAGAGGAGTAGTCGCTTCTCCGCTAGTTCGACCCGTGTAAACGAAAACTACAGTCTTAGCTCCAACACAAGGCCCCAAAATAGAAGAAGTACAAGTCAAGAAAATGAAGTTAATGTGACTAACGGTATTCTCAACAGTTACTATGTGAACGCTAGAAGTCTATGAGACAAAATCGAGGAATTAGGTATCTTTGCAATGAATGAAAGTATCGACATAATAACAATCACAGAATCGTGAATGAAATTGAACACCAGACATTATTTAGGCGAATTTACTCTCCCCGGCTACTCACTATTTCACAAAGATTGACGAGAGCGAGAGGGCGGAGGAGTACTGTTTCTCGTGAAAAACACTGCAAATATTAGAAGTCACTATTCCAAACAGCAGACACGACATAGTATCAATCAAAGGAGTCGGTAAACATATACAATGGCAAATCACTCTCGTCTATCGTCCCACAAAAAGAAAGGTTGCAGATGATATCGATCTTTACAACACCCTCGTCGATGTCGTCACAACATAACACATTATTGTGCTTGGAAACTTCAATATCCCTGACATTGATTGGGAGACCAACAAATGCGCTGCCACCGGCTAGCGTCTGACTGATTTTGCAGGCGATAAGTTCATGACTCAAATGGTGAAGACATCCGAGAGGTAGCAATATTTTTGATCTCCTATTTAGTGCAAGCGACTCTCATGTCACGAACGTTGAAGTGGGCAAACCACTCGAACTAGCGACTACAACTGCATCCGATTTTTGATACAGCTTGAGTGGAAAACACGTCAACAAACTGCGAAAAAGTCCCTAACTCTAGATTAGCTAATTTTTATGGCCTAATGAGGTCACTGGCGTCAAAAAATATTACCCCTTTGACCAGATGTCAACCAATCGCTTGACAATATTTTGACTGCACTTGAAACATTGAATGTGAGCATATCCCGCCAAAAACAGGCGAACAGCAGTCAATCAGCCTAAGTACTGAAAAGGTGAATTGCAGCGCCTTCAGTCACGAAAGAAAGCAAAACACTCGATAAAACAGAAACATCCAGATGACGACGAAGCAAAAAATTGATACATCATCAGCAGAAGAGATCTAAAGAGAGTCCAGAAACATAAGAAGAGAGAATAGGAAAATGAAATTGCCGCTAATGCCAAAACGAATCCGAAACCATTTTTTCTTTGTGTTTTGAGCATGAACGATTTAAAATCTGAAATTAGTCCTCTCAAGAACGATGTTGGTGAGCTTGAAACGGACGACACTAAAATGAGTGCCCTACTTAATGAATACTTTTGTTTTATATTTACGTTAGAGAATCAGGATATTCCTAATCCTGCGGATATCATAGCGGAAAGACGAATTGAAGCCCTCAGCACAGTGAACTTTCCCCCGTCAAAGTTATTAAATATATAAATAAATTGAAAGTCACAAAATCTTCAGGTCCAGAACAAGTTCATCCCAGAATTCTAGAAGAGACTAGAAACAAAATCGCCGAACATTCATCAAACATTTCCACCAAATCTGTCACAATGGCACCTGTCCCTCTAAATGGAATGAGGCCAATGTTACCCCAATTTATAAAAAAGGGGACAAAAAGTGTCACGGAAATTACCGCCCAATTAGTATTACCTCAGTCATTGTCAAATTGATGGAAAGTTTGATAACGGATAAAATTACAGAATTCTTAGAATCAAACAAATTGATTGGCGCCTCTCAGCGTGTCTTTAGACACATCCTGTCCAACGAACCTGCTATTTTTTTCAAGAATATAATTGAAATTCACGACAAAAAATCTCCAATCGATATCATTTACCTTGACTTTCCAAAGGCTTTTGATAAAGTCCCCCACAAGCGCCTAGTAAGTAAATTTCACAGCATCTGTATTCGAGGCGAGCTTAACAACTGGATAAAATGCTGGCTCATGGACCGACGGCAGCGAGTTGTACCTAACAGAGCTTCCTCCTTTTGGGGTAATGTTACAAGCGGCGTGTCCCAAGGATCCGTGCTAGGTCCAGTTCTTTTTATAATAATTATTAACGATCTCGATTGCAACGTACTCTCAAACATTAGCAAGTTTGCAGACGATACTGAGATAGGAGAAAACAGTGCAAACTAAACGAGAGTGTCAGCAGATCCAACTAGACTTGAACAAAATTGTTGATTGGTCAGAAAATTGGCAAATGAAATTTAATGTAGACAAATGTAAAGTTATGCATATTGGTCCTTTTAACCTCAAGCACGAATATTCAATGTCCGGAAAGAAACTCATTCCTGTCGCCGAAGAAAAAATTTTAGGAGTCATCATTAGTAACGACCTAAAAAGTAGCACGCAATGGAACGATGCTGCCATGAAAGGCAACAAAATGCTTGATATGATATCCTGTACTATTTTGAACAAAAACCCACACAGTATGCTCAAGTTATACAATGCATTTGTTAGACCGCATCTCGTGTATTCCGTCTCAATATCTTAGAAAAGACGTTATCAAATTAGAGAAAGTTCAACGTGAGCTACCAAACTCATCCCTTCGCTGCGGAATAAATCATACAAAGACAGGCTAGGTGAACTCAATCTTTATTCGTTAGAGAAACGTCGAGTCAGAGGCAACATGATCGAAGTGTGGAAGATTATGAAGGGTAAGGAAAACGTTGACCAAGCGGACCTTTTCACTCTAGCAACGAACGGAGTGACTAGGAACAATGGATTCAAAATCGTTTGGAAACGTTTCTCACTCTACATCACGCGCAATTTCTTCACGTATAGAGTTGTCGAAGAATGGAACAACCTTCTAGCGGAGGTGGTAAACAGTAATACAGTCGAAGCGTTTAAGTCGCGACTCGATGAGTTCTACATAATAAACAGCAAAACCGTTCCCTTTCTTGATGTTATAAAAATAGAAATGGCACATGAAGCTGTCTTAGAGGTTTTACTTTAGAACTAATCCTCTTGCTATCAAAAGGCAACCTAGTTTGAACCAATAGGTCTGTTGTTGTCTTCCTACACTTGTTAACACTTGAATTAAATCAATTACCTAATTCGAGTCTATTATTACCTATCTCTGGTGAGGTTGATATACCAAATCAACCTCAGATAACACAAACTACGCCTCAACTTACCCCAGATCAACTATCAAGTCCAAATTACCCTGACACAATACTCAGCTTCAAATGACAACAAGTAACCACAATACAATACCTTTAAAACCATCAATTACCAACACGCCCGAAGAAGGACCGCCTTCATTTCCATAGATTTGTGTTTGGGCCCTATTCTGGAACCCTGCCCTTTTTGTCAATTTGGGCATTATATCCACTACTCCCCTTTACGAATATTGCGGGTAAAGTGAACCCGCCATGCGTGCAGACGAAGAAGACACGTCACACTTAAATGGCCGCTCTTTCTTGGATTGGAAGTAAAGATGGCCCGCCTACAGGCCCACGACGAGAACACGTCACACTCAAATGGTTTGTCTTACGACTACTTAGAGTAAAGATGGGCTGCCAACGGGCCCACAAAGAGAACTCGACACTCTTAAATAGCCTGTCTTAGGACTATTGAGAGTATAGATGCCTCGCCAATGGGCCCACGAAGAAGACAAGTCACACTCAGAAAACCCCTCCGACGACTATATACCGTGCGAGCTGTACTGACAACCTTCGATGGCACCTGTATGCTTTTTATTTATTTTCCAATCAGTAATAATCTTCTGCAACACCACAAGCAAGAATATGCAGAATTTAGTAGTGCTTTTAACCTTTAATTTATTGTTATTATAGCCATCAATAAAGTGATGTTGGTTTCACATCAAACGTTCTGTTCAATTTACCAGGACAGTAACTGTTGTCTTGTTGTCCGGGGTCTTGCTTGTTTAATGGTCACAAAGTAGGTTGATTACAGTACTTCCAGGCTCTGCTTGAATTGTACTAGTGATTGTATGCAAGGTACCATATAAGATACGGGCGATATGACATAGCCAAGATATTGTTGCTGTTACCTAACAGCACTGGAGAGCTCCCCCACGACGTTCGTTTGACGAGCAAGTGAGGAGCGAAACACGTACCGTAGATGTAGATATAATACACACCTATCTCATTAGGTAATCGTACCGATACCTTCATCTACTAAACACTCCACTCAAATGAGTGGCCATGCTGCTCACTATTCTGGTATGAAGCGTTGCATCCTATCATTCACAACACCTAATCAAACGTAATCAGATTGTTTTTCAAGTATCATCAATATAAGACTTCTGTAGTACGGGTGTCACGACGTCTATCGCTTGTAACTATGGCGATAAGACGCGGGTTTTGATAAAATATTCGTCGGCCCATGCAATGGGAGTAATAAACTGCCACGTGGATGTGCAATCCCTAGCATAACTGAAGGACCTACACAATAATATGATGTATCGGTGAACATATTGAAGCTCTGTAACAAGTTGGTAACCGAGTGGACGATGGAAGCATTTTATGGACGACCTGGGGAGTACTTTATCGATCTAATTTTGATCTTTAAACACCGAAGGTAGCATCTTATAAACTGTTCACAGCAATACATATA
>SDVV010018905.1:0-13646 GCA_016164225.1 Gammarus roeselii | reverse complement strand
GCCGCCGATGAGATGCGTTAAGCTTTTGCTGAGTAACAAGCGCTGGGCCATTGATGAGATGCGTTAAACTGCAGAGGTCACTCTTGGTGAGTAGCAGTCGCTGGGCCGTCGATGAGATGCGTTAAGCTGCTGAGGTCACTCTTGGTGAGTCGCTGGGCCGTCGATGTGATGCGTTGAGCTGCAGAGGTCACTCTTGGTGAGTAGCAGTCGCTGGGCCGTCGATGAGATGCGTTAAGCTGCTGAGGTCACTCTTGGTGAGTCGCTGGGCCGTCGATGTGATGCGTTGAGCTGCAAAGGTCACTCTCACTAGAGTGGATGATGGTTGCGTCGCAGACGCGCCTCACCTAGTGATAAACGACGAACTTAGCTATGCTGTAGAGCACGGGTCGCACGGAGTCACAGCCCGACAGGGGGGTGAACACCCTTATTTCCCTTCAGATTCACCTCTTCTTCCCTCTTCACTTTTTCTCCTTTTCTCCCCCATCCTGATTTGCTTAACTTTTATTTACCTCATTTGCATCTTAAGTTTAGTTCAAATTTCCTTTAGCTTGTCTCAGACTCCTTCTTCACAACTCTCATAATAGTCGTTGCACATACACACGCACGTACACACAGACACGCACACTCAAACATACACTTACTGGTTCTAACTATTCTTCTTTCGGGTGGCAAATAACGGCCAAGTTTTGCTCTTTTTTTCATGCAACCTTTTTCTACGACTGTTCCTTCTTCTTTCCATTCTTGCTGTTCTCTTGCGTGAAATTCCCTACACCTAGTGTAGATTTCATGCATGGGATTCCAGTTTTCTGTCTCTTCTTCATCTTCCCATTCAGCAGGTGTTAGAGCGTGTAGGCCGGCACCTTCAGGACTACTGCGGATCCTTGGGGCTCTGAAGCAGAGTAGGTAGTGTGTTATTCTTCCTTACTGCCATCAGGGGAGTGCTGGGATCATATGGCCTCAGCACCTTAGAAGTTCCTGTACCTCCTGTGGCACCCGTACATACCATAGACGTTCGCCGCGTAAAGGACTTTGACTTTGCGCAATAGTAAACCTAACTCGAACATAAAAAGACGAATGAAAACAAAGACTAACATGAGGCAGCACTGTTTGCTGGTTTGACATTCGGCGCCAGAAGGACGATGACTCCAGTGCGCTAGGATGCCTTGTCACTCTAATCTAATCTATGCTGTAGAGAATGGGGCTGGTAATGTACCTAATTTGCAATGTGTTACTTAATGGCAGCTGAGCCAGTTGCTATTTGCGGATGATACGGCCCTGGTTGCGGATTCAGAGGAGATGCTATGTAGACTAGTGTCTGAGTTTGGTTGAGTGTGTGAAAGGGGGAAGCCTCGAGTGAACGTGGTTATAAGTAAAGTAATGAGATGCTGGAGGACTGTCGATGCGAGCAGAATTAGTGTCCTCCTAGATAGAGAGTTGTCGGAAGAAGTTCAGTGTTTTAAGTATCTGGGCTCCCATGTGGAGGAGACTGAATTAGTGGAAACTGAGGTGAAGTCGCGAGTGTAGGAGGGGTGTAAAGTGTTGGGTGCACTGGAGGGCGTAATGAGCTGCAGGACGTTGGGGATGGAAGCAAAGCGAGGGCTGTATGAGAGTGTCGTTGTGCCAGCTGTGCTCTACAGAGCTGAAACTTGGGGGGGGTGAGAGCAGAGCAGAGGAGGGAAGAAGGTTGAATGTTTTCGAGATGAAATGTTTGAGGAGCATCGCTGGAGTGTCGCTGAGAGACAGGTTCACCAACGACGTGGTTCGCATCAGAACGGGGATGGTGAAGAAGTTAGAGGACAGAGTATATTCGCGTGTTCTGAGATCGGACACATGGCCAGGATGTATGAAGGGAGATTGGTGAAAAAGGTGTTGAAGTCAGAGGCGAGTGGACGTAGGCCTAGAGGGAGACCGAAGTTTGGTGGATGGATGGTGTTTAGCAGGCGTTAGGAAAGGGAAACGTGAATGTGGAGGTAGCGAGAGAGCGTGCAGTGGATAGACGTGAGTGGAGAATGATAGTTAACGGATGAGTTTTGACGCTGCTCTGATGTGCTTTCCCGCCCTAAGCATATCGTTGAGACGGGATGGTTGTGGGCAGCCCGGTCATCATGACGCGGCAGGGGTAAACCAGTCACGCTGTCGGGCCCTGCTGCCGACACTGACCTTGAACCGCACTCATGAGCCGGAGGGTGTGTTGCGGGGTTCCCGACCGGACCCTTTTGCGCAAAAAAGCTAAGGTGTGCGAGTGTGAGGTGCGCCTAGCCGCCGGCCACCCCCTTGCTGGGGGATTTCGGCCTAGTGTCTGTATTTGTACTTAATGAAGATCTTTTCTAACAAGACTCTTCAGTGTGGATTTGCTATTTTGGAGAATCCATATAACTTGAAACGTTATCTAGATCGTCTGCTAGCGTACATCATATTGTGCATGTGTTGATCGTCCATCATCGAGCACTGTTATTCCGATTAGATTAGAGTGCCAAGGCTTTCTAGTGCACTGGAGTCAATGACCTTCTGGCACCGAACTCATTCCGATGAACACTAACCTTGCTACCACTCAATAACCTCCACCTCAGGGCTGGAGTACATGCAGTGCCTCTACATTTAACAACCTCCTCACCTCCTCCGGGCTCGAGCACGTTCACCGATGTTACAGCGTGTATCGCCTAACTAACCTCACACCCACACAATAACTTCCCATTTTCCTCAGAGTTGGAGCCCATATATTGCCCCACTATCCCCACCCCGTCTAATAACCACCACTCTTCCAGCAGGATTTGAACACATGCACCGCCGTTGCATTGTGTATCGCCTTAATAACCTCATCCCAGCCCAACAACCCCCCCTCCTCCTTAGGGCTGGATCACTGGCACCGCCGCTACATTGTGTATCGCCTCTCTGACCTCACCCCAACCCACTAACCTCCCCTCTTCCTCAGGGCTGAAGCTCATGCATCGCCGCTTCATCGTTTATCGCCTCACTAACCTCACCCCAACCCAATAACCCTCCCTCCTCGCCAGTATTGGAACACATGCAATGCCGGTCCATCGTGTATCGCCTCACTATCCTCGCCCCTGCCACATAACCAACCTCTCCTCCTCTCCAGGGCTGGAGCACATGCACCGCCGCTACATTGTGTATCGCGACCTCAAGCCCGCCAACATCCTGCTGGACGAACACGGACATGTCAGGATATCGGACCTGGGGCTCGCCTGCGACTTCTCCAAAAGAAAACCACACGCCTCTGTGTCAGTGGGCCTTGCTTGTGCGACTAGTGACAGGCTTTGACTGTACAAGCCTATAACAAGTTTGATGTTTACGATTCTTTTTCTCGTCATGAATTCATGCTGAAGTGTAGTTGGTATTTCATCTTGAAATATATTTTTAATCAGTATCAAAAACAACGGTGATCTCTCAATTTATATCACACAATCAGTTGGCAATTTCAATTTTTGTGTTGCTGCACAGAGGGACTTAATGTTGTTATAAACTATAATAAGTGTCTTCAATGCTTCTAGGTATACATTGTTGCTATATTCACAGAGTTACGAAGAGATTTTAAAGGAGTTATAGCCAAGTTTTTCTAGATAATTTATTGAACAATTACCATATTTTTTACACAGCACATCGCTGTATATCTGCGTGTTCCTCTCGTGATCGTTGAATGCTCTGCCATTGTGCAGTGATCTTTAAAGATTGGGTCACAGTCCTCCCGGAGCGTTGCTTTTAAAATATTACTTTCTCTCGAGTCGATCATAGACGACCACGAGTCGCCGTCGTCGTGTGCGAGCCTCCATTGATAGCAACTCAACTCCTGTTGCAGAGGCACCCACGGGTACATGGCACCTGAGGTGCTAAGCAAAGGAACGGCTTACGACAGCTCCGCAGACTGGTTCTCGTTTGGCTGCATGCTCTACAAGCTGCTCAAGGGACACTCGCCATTCCGTCAACACAAGACAAGAGACAAGCATGAGATTGACCGCATGACTCTCACAATGGTAAGGCAACCTGAGCTTGTGAGTCGCCTGCAAATTTGACTTGTAACGCTTTCGATAGAGTCCCTCACCGATGCTTAGTTAGTAAATTGTACAGCATCGGTATTCGAGGCAAGCTACATAACTGGACGAACGGCAGCGAGTCGTACTTGCAGGAGCCTCTTCCTCTTGGGGCAGTGTAACAAGCGGCGTGCCTCAATGATTCGTTTAAGCCCAGTATTTTTCATGATATTCATGAACAATCTGAATATCGACGTGCTTTTGAACATGCACAAGTTTGTAGAAGAGACTAAGCTGGGAGGAAAATGCAAACTGAATTTGAGCGTTGCCAGATACAATTAGACTTGAAAAAATTGTTCATTGGTCAGAAAAGTTGCGAATGTAATTCGATGTCGAAAGATGTAAAGTTATGCATGTAAGTCATCACAATCCCACGCACGAATATTCCACATCGGGAAAATACTGGTTCCCATCACCAAAGAGAGAGATCTAGGTGTCATCATTAGTAACGCTTTAATAAAGGGCAAGCTTTGTGACGATGGGGCAAAAGAGACGACTGAAATGCCGCGTATGATAAGCCGTACTATCTCGTACAAGAGCAGGTACAGTTTTCTTACGTTGTGCAGTATACTTGTTAGATCACATCTTGAGTATTCAGTCCAATTCTGGTTTCCTTATCTTATAAAATACTTTATTATGTTAGAATGGGTCCATAGTAGGGCGACCAAACACATCCTTTCGCTGTACAACAAATCCATAGAAGACAGACTTTGCAAACTCAATATTTATTTGCCGTAGAAGCGTCTTGTGACAGGGAGATTGGGCACCTCCCCCCTCTGTGTCAGCCTAACTTAGCCACCCTCTTAACTAGAAGGAAACGGCTGTATGCCTATACATACATAGAAGCGTAGTTAGAGGTAACATGAGTAGAAAGATTACCAACGGCATGGCAAACGAGCATTTTTCCTCTAGATGCGAAAGGAGTGATCTAGAATGATGGTTAGAAAATCGTTGGTAAGCTTTTCACACTCGACCTAACGTATATTTTTTCTACGTAAAGACTTGTCTTGGAATAAAACGAACTCACGAATGAATTTGTAAACAGTGATACTATAATAACGTTTAAGTTAGTGCTCGACATGTTTTACCTGAGCCGACGTAAATTAGCTTCCGGTGTAGTACACCAGCATACAGTTGTAAACATCAGTGCCCCTATATTGACACCAGTACGGTTAAAATGTACGGGTATTGGTACCAGCACGGTTCAAATGGTGCCCGGCATTTTGGTACCGGCTCGTTGGAAAACGGTGCCCAGCAATGACACCGGTCTGCATTGGTTTACCGAGGAACGAAACCGAGGCAATCTCTGATCAACATCGTGGGTCGGGAGGTTTCTCTTCAGGTGCTGATTTTAGTTGCTTTCAGTATTATCGTTAAATGCTCTCTCCAACTACAACTTCTCATTTTCTTGATCCATCACCACAGATCCTAGCAAGATAAAGGATGCTCACTTTGACGCACTACTTCAAAACTAATCTCTCTACTGTTAAAAGGCAACCTGGTTTGGGCCAAAGGCCAGTTGTTGTCTTGTAACACGTGTAAACACTGGATGCAGGCCCATCAAATCTTTACTGCAAATGTAGTTGTGATAATAAATGATAATAGGTAAGGGTAGAAAAAATCATGTGTTAATGTTAGAAGCTTTTAAATGTTGTTGGACGCCCAAGACGATGCTAGATGAGGGTAATTACGAGATTTGACATGTCTTGATTGTTTGAACAGAATGTGGAGCTGCCGGATACTTTCACCGATGAGTTGCGGGGCCTGCTGGAGAGTCTACTTCACCGAGACGTAGACAAGAGACTAGGGTGCCGCGGCAGAGGGTCAGTGGCAAACAGTGCCGTCATCTGAACACATTTTGACAATTATATCACCAGTAATGCGACGTACGAAGTAAAGAATATTTACCACGCTTCATATAGATACATAGTGTCTGAAGTGCCGTACGTGCTGACTTGTTCTATCCTCCTTGCAGAGCCGACGAGATCAAGGAGCACGCCTTTTTTCGCCAGTTGGACTGGCAACAGGTGTACATGCAGCAGTACCAACCACCTCTCATTCCCCCGCGGGGGGAAGTTAATGCTGCTGACGCTTTCGATATCGGGTCTTTCGATGAAGAGGACACAAAGGGGATCAAGGTGGGTTGATTGAGTCTCACACCGGGGCTCACACTGTCACGATGTCTTGAAGGTGCACTAGACTTAGAAACTTTCTCCACTTCGTTTTGCTAGGCTAGTGTTATTGTTGACCCTCGCAGGACCGGTATTTTTTGGTAAATGCGTGCTGGGTGGGCATAAAGAACACGATATTGAAAGAAAACGGTTAGAGTTAGAGTGATGGGACAAAAAAACAACTTTTATAGATATATTCATTTTTTTTTTCCAAAATTGAGTTAGGAAGTTTGATAATGAAAGGTAGTCAATAATGCAATAGGCATTTTATTGAATTTTCCAGCATAGACTTATGTAAATTGTTATAATAATTGTTTTATTGATTTAAAAAATCAATGAGCTGATATAAAATAAGAAAATAATCACCAACAATTTCAGAATAATATTTTTCGAAATTTGTAGTAATAAAATGTAGAAGTTTATTCAATTTTTAGCTCTAATAGCTTGAAAGTACCTCAAATCTTCTTTCTCAAGGCTGGATTAGTGCTATTTCGATGGAGAATGACCTGAGGAGCCAAACTATATGAAGTTTTTGTATTTTTGCTCTTAGTTTTTGAAATATTTGCAAAAACGTAGTAAAATATGAAATTTTGGTTAAAAATATGTAGACTCTCAAATAATGTGGTTGCGCCTTTGCCTGCAGCCCGAGAACTATAGTAGTTGGAATAATATGGTTGGTTTAGTTTTAATTTGTAAGAAAACTAGCTACAATTGGTTCAACAAGAGTTTTTGCGTCTAGTTAGTAGTTTTGATTCAAATTCTTGATTTATGATTGAAAATAAAAAAATATCTACATTTTAGATTTGCCTAATTAGATCAAAATGAATAGCACCAAAAGAAGTGCTATTTTACTACGAATTCAGCGATTTGTTGGGGAGCTGTGTACGACTAATAGTTTTGAAGCTAATCAATTTTACTTGATCTACTCCAAAATTTGGGGGAAGGTGGTTTTTGGACTCCACAGCCCGTGATTTTAACCCTGCGTAACTTCTATATAGCTCAGAAGAACCGCATTTGCAAAACAAATCGAATAGCATATCTCTCATTTGCGTGCGCTTATCACTGTGTAACTTCCATTTAGCTCAAAAGAACCGCATTTGCAAAACGTAAGCCTAATAGTGAAAAAGTTATCTTGGAAAAACATATATGACGATACGGTCCTGCGAGGGTAAACAATCTGTTATTAATTTTTCAGTGTGTGCTCTGTGTAAAAAAGTTATTGAAAAACATTTTAAGAAACATCAGTTTCAGACCAAGAAGAATTTAATCAATTTGCCGCGTTCAAGGCCGACAGCGGAATTTGACTACCGATCCAAGTAATATAACCATTACGTGAATGATAGAAATTTATGTATTGTTTGGAAAGCAAACTATTTTATAGCAACGATCACCTGTTTCTGTGGAGGTAGACCAGCTCGGAGAGTTTGCACTAAGTAGTAGTAGTACTAGAATGTGTTCATGCACGCAGACTGGCAACATAAACTTCTTCAAAACGCTAGTCACTCGTGCGCATTTCTTCAGATGGTAATTATTAATACGCTCCAGAAAAAATATTGGACTAGTTTGACGCTTTAAATGATTGCTATGTTATTAAATAGACCCTATTCCACTGATATAAATTGTGAACAAAATTTCAAAGGCGCGGACTCGAGTGCACCTTTGAAGTGAGATGGCCGAGGCTCACCCTGGAGTTTACTCTAAGGCACGATTCCTTGATGAGGTTAGTGTTTGGTATGGCAGTAAGCAAGAGCAATGCTTACTGCCATACCAAACACATCAAAAACTTGTAGCAATTTTTCTTCAAATTTTTGATGTGTCCTGCTATATCTGCCTTAAAGTAATGGAGAATCGTTGTTTGACCCGCATACGTAAGAGCGTTGCTCTGCTCTCCTTGCGTCTGTTAGCATGTATCATAAACACAAGAGGGGAATAGGAATTGGTACCTAGCGTTCTTGAATGTTTCATCTGCAAATGCAATCATTTCTATCTTGCTGATAAAATTAGATTAGAGTGTCGAAGTTTTCTAGTGCACTGGGTAAGGCAGTCAGCAAATCGTCCAGGCTTCAAAAGTGAACGGCAAGTAGGTGTCACCGATGCCAACGGCACACTGTATCCAATTTTAAGGGACGTCAGAAGCAGTGTTTCGACCAAACGAGTGAAGATTAGTGGCCTCGTTGCGCCACTAGAGTATACATTTTTTTTTTCAAATGTAAACACTTAAAATGGATGAGTTCTTAAGTCGTAGTAATGGACATACATTGAAGGGTTCTTGGTGTACACAGCTACGCTACCTCTTGAATTCTGTAAAATGATGATTTCCATTATTTTTATTCATCTCGAAAGTGTATGCCTTGTAGCCGAGGCGTAGAATCTTGCTACCGTAACCACTGCGCGTCGTAGAAGGCTACTAAAAGGTCGCCCCGTAGCCGGGAGTAGAAGGCGACTAAAATGGGCGTGTCGTAAAAGGCGACTTAAATGGGCGGGGCGAAGGGGCTAGAAATCCTGTTCTCTGTAAAGCCCTTTCTCAAAGACGAGCGGGAGGAGGAGAGGCTCACGCCTCTCCGAACCCTTTTGTTAGGGTCGCTGAATGTGCGTGACTAAAGTACAATGAAGTAAAGAGGAGAGAGATTGGCGAGATGTTTGTGAGGAGGGAGTTTGATGTGTTGGCGCTGAGTGGGAGGAAGTTGAAAGGTAGGGGCGAAGGTGAGTTTGGTGTGGTAAGTGGAAGAAAGTCTAGTGTGGAGGTGGCTGGGCACGAGAAGGTGTTGTGTTGATATTGAGTGAACGGTTGGCTAGTAGCGTTACCGAGTAGAAGGAGGTGTCCTCAAGATTGATATGGATAAAAGTTATGTGAGGCGTAGAAAGATAGGTATTTATGAATGCATGCGGTCCGTGTAGCATAAGGAGTGAAGATGAGAGGGAGCAAGTTTGGACTGACCTGAGTGAGTGTGTTGAGAGTTTTGTAGGTCAAAACAATGTGGTTGTACTTGGTGACCTTAATGCGAGAGTTGGAGATGTAGTTGTGTAGAATGTGATAGGGAGGTATAGCGTTCGAGGTAGAAATGACACTGGAGAAAGCCTGATAGGTCTGTGTATGGAGCAGGAGTTGGTGGTCGGAAACAGTTTGTTCAAGAAGCGAGATTTCCACAAGTACACATGGGGAAGGATGGCCCGTGGTGCAGTGGTGGAGAGCGTTGATGGATTTTGTGCTGACTTCGAGAAGAATGGTGGGGAGGCTGTTGGATGTGCGGGTGTTGAGAGGGGAGAGTGGAGGAGTGTGACCATCTGCTGGTGGAAGTTAGATTGAGAGTGGAGCAGACGTGGAAGGGCAACAAAAGAGTGGGAGGAGGAAGAGAAGTAGTGGAAGTGAGTGAACTGAATGTGAAAAGTAGAGCTGAGGAGTTCCATCAGGCGTTGAGGGAGGAACATGACAACGTGAGAGGACAGGACCCGAGAGATGTAGAGGAAGAATGAGAGACGTAGGGAGATGCGTTGCTGAAGTGGGCATAGAATGTGTGTGGTGCGCGCCGTGTGGGCGGATGTAGAAGGAAGGGTTGCGAGTTGTGGAACGAGAAGGTCAAACTGGCGGTGGCACGGAAAAGAGGAGCGTTTGAAGAGTGGTTGCAGGTGAAGTCGGTGGTGGCCTGTGAAACCTATAATGAGATGAGAAACGAAGTGAAGCGGGTGCTGAGGAGAGCTAAAAGGGACGCTGATGCTAGGTGGGGCAGACGGTTGTGCCGGAATTTGAGAAGAACAAAAAGATGTTCTGGAAAGAGGTGAAGAGGGTGAAAAATGGAGAGACTGTAAAGGAGGAGGTAGTGAAATATTAAAACGGCCAGTTGTTATTGGAAAGTGGAGATGTACGGAAGAGGAGGGCCAAGTATTTTGACGAGTTGTTGAATGTCGAGGATGACAGAGAAGCTGACATTGTTGCTGTGGGTAGTGGTGCTCGGATGCCAGTTTTGGGAGAAAGACTCGTGGTGGACATTACCAGGGAAGAGTATCAGTAGGCGGTGGAGGTGATGGAAGCAGGAAAAGCCCCTGGTTTCGATGACGTTGCGACCGAGTGCCTGAAAAAGAGTGAAATACCGATTGAGTGGCGCAGTGCTTGCATTTTTCCGCTGTATAAGGGCAAAGTAGATGAAAATGAATGCTGCAACTCGAGAGGTATCAGTTTGTTATGTGTTATTGGTAAGTTGTTCGGGAGAGTGCTGATCAAAAGTATTAGAGACTGTACGGACTGCGCAATTGGAGAGGAACAGTGTGGCTTTACGAGTGGTAGTTGGTTTACCGATCAGATTTGCAGTGAGACAGGTCTGTGAGAAGTACCTTGCAAAGGGAAGGGATGTGTCCTGGGCCTTCATGGATCTGGAAAAGGCATACGACAGGATTGACAGGGAAGCGCTGTGGAGGGTGTTGTGTTTGTATGGAGTGGGCGGATATTTGTAGAAAGCGGTGTGAGTTTCTATGTTGGCAGCCGGGCATGTGTCAGAGTGGGAAGCGAGGTGAGTGATTGGTTCACAGTGAAAGTGGGACTCAGACAAGGCTGCGTGATGACTCCATGGCTGTTCAATCTCTATATGGATGGAGTGGTCAGGGAGATAAACGCGAGTGTGCTGAATCATGGCTTGGAGCTGTTGGAAGCGAGTGGGCGGACTTGGCAGTTGAGCCAGGTGCTATTTGTGGATGATACGGCGCTGGTGGCGGATTCAGAGGAGAAGCTATGTAGGCTAGTGTCTGAGTTTGGTAGAGTGTGTAAGAGGAGGAAGCTTCGAGTGAATGTGGGTAAATGTGAAAAGATGCTCGAGGACTGTGGATGCGAGCAAAATAAGTGTCCTTCTAAATGGAGAGCTGTTGGAGGACGTTTAGTGTTTTAAGTATATATTCGACCAGATACTAACCAGGAATTACCACGTTCAGCATCTTAAGATAGACTGTTTCCTGCGATCTATCATTTTTCGGAGTGCATCGCACTTCACCTGAGGTGCAGACAACATCATTATTGCGCCTTTACTGCGCTATTATCCGCTTCAAACTGGACTATGGAAGCGTTGTCTACGGTTTCGCCATGCCAAACATTCTCAAAACATTGGAACCAGTTCACAACGGAGCCCTCTGTGCCTGTACTGGAGCTTTTTGTTCCTTCCTATTGTCAGCCTTCTTTGTGTGAAACGGGTGAGCCTAGTCTTGCCCCGCGACAGGAACAAATCTATCTCCAATTCTTTTGCCATATGCTCGCTCTCCCCATTTCTCATACATGTACCACAATCCGGCAGCTCCATCTCATTCTTGCTCCTTCCTCCAGCTTGTCACTGCTCATTGAGCTGCCACGTATCTTAATATACCCTCTCCCGCGAGATACAATCACCACCTGGCGTATACCAAAAAATATGCTTTGCACTCACTATTTTATTGACCAAAAGGTAGACGTTGCACTTAAAAATCTTCTAGCTATTTCTTAGCTCGTGCGGGGACTCATCACGCTGATAGCTTCCATCTTCTTACTGATGTATCAAAATGCGACAATGCTGTATGCTGTGCCGTGTTACTTCCAGGGCGCGTCGTCGCTAGGAGACCCCGCCTTTAGCGTCCGTTTTCACTGCTGAACTCACGGCCATTGCCGACGCCCTCTTGATGGCTGATACTCTTCCAGATGCCAACATCTCAATCTTTAGTGATACGCTTAGCGCTCTACAAACCCTGGAGACCTTCAACAATTGCCACCCTATTGTTTCAGCAATCTAGTGCTGGCTTGTGCAATTGCCCTCCAGGAGCGAGAACGTTCGTTTGGGCTAGGCTTCGGGACACAGTGCGGTTGTGGGCAACGAGTTGGCAGACGAAGCGGCGCAAAGAGCTGCAGCCGCGCCTGACCCAGCAGAACAGCATCCAATCGAAACGTTTAAGTCGCGGCTCGATAAATTCTACATAAATTGCCGATAAATAGCTAAACCGTTCCATTTCCTGTTGTTATAAAGAAATTAGAAATGGCACATGAAGCTCTCTTAGACGTTCTTCTTCAAAACCAATTTTCTTGCCACCAAAAGGCAACCTAGTTTGGGCCAATAGGCCTCTTAGACGTTCTACTCCAAAACTAACACTCTTGCTACCAAAAGGCAACCTAGTTTGGGCCAATAGGCCTGTTATTGTCTTCCTACACTTGTAAACACTTGTAAACTTACCGAGCGATTACAAAAGTCGTGCAAAATAAATGGAACATGGGTTGGTCTGATATCCCTATGATAAATATATTTTGCTCAGTATCAATAACGCACCTACACAATGGGTCTCTTCAAGCGGCCGATCTCGACGGGCTGAGATAATTTTATGTCGATTGAGAATTGCACACAGTATGTTATCGCACAGACACCTAATGAAAGCGTCGTCACACCCCCATACTGCATGGACTGTTTAGACCCTCTTTCAATATCCCATGTCTTAGCCGAGTGCCCAACCTGAACGGAATGTCGACACACCCACTTCCCCAGGAGCCGGATCCTATACTTTACTAATAATGCCCACTGAGTTCCCTCAGAGACAATTCAGTGCGGAGCCGCTTCTCAGCTACCTTCGATAAACCAACGTCTTAGCTGATATCTGACCTGTTGTGAATTGATCATACTTCATCTTATCTACCGGTAAACTCCTCCATCCCAGAGGACACCGTTTCATGGCTCATTGTGATTAGAACACTTGTGTGACCTCTCTCAATAAACAATAGTGACCTGAGCATACCGTGAGTTGTAGCAATACCGAAGATTAACGATGTCTAGTCGCAGCACTGGCCGCTGGGTTAACGTTCGGTGTCAGAAGGACATTGACTCCAGTGCTCTAGAAAGCCATGGCACTCTAATCTAATCAACCGGAACACTCGCCTCAGCCAAGCGTGGTAAATAATCGGACGTTTCTAGGGCTAGGGTAACTGTCCACACACTTTCAGACGCAAGTACCAGTTACTCTTCGTGTGACTGCACCGAGGCTGGACCGGGTGCACATCGATAAGATTGAACATCACCTTGAAGGTCACTTCGAGTACTTTCTAAAAGTTTTCAACAGAATGTATTCATAATTTCAAATGTATTTTTCTTGAACTCTGGCGAGAATCTGTAATCATCCTGATACACTAAGTCGAAAAATGCCCTAGCTACTCTCGCAACTACCACCCTACTGCCCTAACCAGTGTCCTCTTGTCAGAAACAATTAAGATTAACTCATGCCCAGTCGACTACCTCGTTTTGCATGCAGGCCTCAACAACGTCCTATGCGTCAGCCGCTAATGTCACTCCACGACAGATCATCTTGTACGACTAGAACGAGACGTTCGACAGGCGTTTGCTCGGAGTGATCATCTGGTTTCTATTCCTTTCAGCGTTAATGAAGCGTGGCACTACCTGAAAATACGAATGCGTGATAGATACCCTACCGCGTT
>SDVV010018904.1:0-13647 GCA_016164225.1 Gammarus roeselii | reverse complement strand
GAACTGGTGCATGGACGAATGGTGTTGCCAGTCCTACCTGATTGCTGTTAGACTGTCAAACTGGTGCATGGACGAATGATGTTGCCAGTCCTACCTGCCTGCTGTTAGACTGTCGAACTGGTGCATGGACGAATGGTGTTGCCAGTCCTACCTGATTGCTGCTAGACTGTCGAACTGGTGCATGGACGAATGATGTTGCCATTCCTACCTGATTGCTGCTAGACTGTCGAACTGGTGCATGGACGAATGATGTTGCCAGTCCTACCTGACTGCTGTTAGACTGTCAAACTGGTGCATGGACGAATGATGTTGCCAGTCCTACCTGACTGCTGTAGACTGTCGAACTGGTGCATTGACCGACCTAATTACAGTAAGACTGTCGAACTGGTGAATTAACGTGAAGTTCTGCCGGTCTTGCATGTGGACGCCGTATATACCTTGTGCGGGAGCCCTTGTGCGGGAGCCCTTGTGCGGGAGCCCTTGTGCGGGAGCCCTTGTGCTGGAGCCCTTGTGCGGGAGCCCTTGTGCGGGAGCCCTTGTGCGGGAGCCCTCCGTCCAACCTGATTATTTGCTAACAAATGCTTGGTACAGTCACTTGCATTGTAATATTGTTTCTCGGAGTCGATTGGCGTGTTGGTACAGCTGATGGCAAAATGCAAATGACAATTTTAACTCACTAGTTTAACAGCATCGACTGACTGTAGTTTAGAAGTCGTACCTGACTGTAGTCCAGCTTCATGGAGTACACCGTTGTGTTGGTGCTGGTATTGACTGTAGCGACCGTCATCACGACCCACTCGTGCGGGGTGGATGCTGTCAGGACATAGCACAGCACGAACACGGCCACGGTCAGCCACCGTGCCCGTCCGACGGTACACATCAGCTGATGAGGATTAGTGGTGACATCAATTGGATAAAATTTACTTCGCTCAAAATACTGCAGGAAAGTGTTGACCAGTTAAGTTAAAGAGATGGATGGAAGGTATGACATTGATGGGATCATTAAGGATGAGTTCAATGACGGGATCATGGAGGATGAGTCCAATGATGGGATCCTGGAGGATGAGTTTAAAGTGCTGCAGAACAGAGTGACCAACTTAATTGAGTGAGACGGATTATAGTTGAGGCATCTACAGGATCAACCAACTGAGTTTGACCTGTTGTTTGTATAGTGTCGAACACTAAATTTATCGTGGAAGATAAGTTAAGACGTCGAGTGGATAAAGAATAGTGGGTGCAACGAATTGCGGATAAGAAATAGTGGGCGTAGCGCATTGCGGATGAGAAATAGTGGGCGTATCGCATTGCGGATAAGAAATAGTGGGCGTAATGCATTGCGGATAAGGAATAGTGGGCGTAACGCATTGCGGATAAGAAATAGTGGGTGTATGTATTGCGGATAAGGAATAGTGGGTGTAACGTATTGCGGGTAAGGAATAGTGGGTGTAACGTATTGCGGGTAAGGAATAGTGGGTGTAACGTATTGCGGGTAAAGAATAGTGGGTGTAACGTATTGCGGGTAAAGAATAGTGGGTGTAACGTATTGCGGATAAGGAATAGTGGGTGTAACGCATTGCGGATAAGAAATAGTGGGTGTAACGCATTGCGGATACGGAATAGTGGGCGTAACGCATTGCGGATAAGAAATAGTGGGTGTATGTATTGCGGATAAGGAATAGTGGGTGTAACGTATTGCGGATAAGGAATAGTGGGTGTAACGTATTCCGGATAAGGAATAGTGGGTGTAACGTATTGCGGATAAGGAATAGTGGGTATAACGCATTGTAGATAATGCATAGTGGATGTAACGCATTGCGGATAAGGAATAGTGGGTGTATGTATTGCGGATAAGGAACAGTGGGTGTAACGCATTGCGGATAAGGAATAGTGGGTGTATGTATTGCGGATAAGGAATAGTGGGTGTAACGCATTGCAGATAGTGAATAGTGGGTGTATCGCATTGCGGGTAAGGAACAGTGGGTGTATGTATTGCGGATAAGGGATAGTGGGTGTAACGTATTGCGGATAAGAAATAGTGGGTGCAATATATTGCGAATAATGAGTGTAACGTATTGCGGAAAGGAATAGTGGGTGTAACGTACTGCGGAAAAGGAATAGTGGGTGTAACATATTACGGATAAGGAATAGTGGGTGTAACGTACTACGGATGAGGAATAGTGGGTGTAACGTATTGCGGATAAGGAATAGTGGGTGTAACATATTGCGAATAATGTGTGTAACGTATTGCGGATAAGGAATAGTGGATTTAACGTATTGCGGAAAGGGAATAGTGGGTGTAACGTATTGATGATAAGGAATAGAGGGTGTAAGACATATTGCAGGAAAGGGTGAGACGCTGAAACGGTTTATTTATCAACCGAAGAATTATAAAATCAATCAATAGGAACTTATCAGGAAATGGTGCTCAACGTTTGTGTGTCAATGCAATTTTAGTATGGGCAGCAATCATGTTGATGTGTTGCTGAAACATCGGTTTAGTTACCTGGAGCGATAAAGAATTTAAGGAAGCAGTGAACAAAATATTAAACGTATATGGCCAAAGTATTTATACTCAAATTTTGACTGTTCCTCTCAAATCGAATCGTTGTTAAGCGAGTCTTGTTCATTGAATATGTCGCATTGAATATGTAAGTGCCCAGAATTGAATACTCCATCAATGAATCTTTGTCAGGGATGTTGAACATTATATTTTACGTATTGCATTTTATCCCATTTGATCTATGGCAATGAAGTATTGAATATAAGGGCATTGAATCGTTAAAAAAACAGGAATTTTTTGTTATCGAAGAAATCAAGTGCTTAGAAAAATGTCGCGACAAATTGCATGCTTTGTCCGGAGAAATAAAACTTAATGTAACATGAAAATGATTTAGATAACTGAATACCTGTACCAAGCAAATGAAAACGTCATGAATTTTGAATATTACATTTTAAATTTTCGCTTAGAGTGTGTAATTTTTTGCAATTCTCCAGAGTCGAGATCACGTGCGTTATCGGACAGAAGAAATTTATTCGGGCCAAAGCTGAAGGCAGAACAAAATCAACGACCAGAGCATTGCTGACCTCCCTTTGAAGACTACAGAGGCAGCCAAATCAAATAAACCGAGATGCTTGATTTGGAGGAAGAAATAACCATTGCAGTGCAAGACAAGCAGGCAGACCAAAAAAACTCTTGTTTTTCTGCAATTCACGCGGATACCAGAAGAAAATTTATCCACTGTTCTTGTGAAGACAGGAATATGTCAGCCTTTTTGTATCCTGCGTAAAAATCAAAAGCAATCCAAAAACTTGGACGACAGTAAATCATCGACTTGGAAACAGTCAATGGTTTTCCTACCAACAATTTGTCAGCCACTGTCATGCCATTCAGAAAGCGCTTCCCAGCTAAATAAGGTATCAAAATATTCCTGTAGTTATTACCTGCTCTGTTGTCTCTTTGATCAGGTAACGTTTTATTGAGGTGACAAATCACGTTACAATTGGTATTAGTTAATTGATGCTTCAAGAGATTGAACAATTATTACACGTAATAAATTAAAATCATACCCAATATATCAAAATAATGTTACTTAAATTAGCAGGGCTCTAAACACGCAAAGAGTCATTCCCCACAACGGAGCTTGTTGAGTGGAAAAGACACGGGTCTATATGCAATGGATGTTATACAGAAGCAAGACTTCCATGATTAAGAGACAGATAGCTAACGACAACCGAACATATCAGGTAACTAGATTTTTTAAATCAGCTTCGTCAATTTTTTTTAATACAATCCGAAACGCTAGTCAAAAAATCAGAGTTCGGAGTGAGTCAAATAAAACCTATCAATCATCAACAAGGAGCCATGCCATCTAAAGACACTTGAAACAAGTCGTCTGTGAACCAACAAACACATTTTGTGGAACAAACACTTCCCTCGTTGATGCAATATGAGGGAGAACTTTATAAGAAAGAAGCTTTGATTTTACAATGGAAAGTGGTTTGTGCGTATTCCCGTGGCAGCCTTAAGTAAGTGAATAGAGATTGTCACAAAATAAACCCTCTGAGTGCAAACTGTTTTATGTTTCAGGCCTGGATTTACTAACTCTTTGTCATCAAATCAGAGAAGAGACTGAGCCCCATGAAGTGAGTGTACTGTGAGAGTAGTGACGAGGCTATGACCCTCGTGTGGTGTGCTCTAGCAGATGTGGAAAGACATTGGCTCCCGTGTAGTGTGCTATGACGGTAATGGAACTGTGACCCCCGTGTAGTGTGCTTTGACAGATGTGGGAAGACATTGGCTCTCGTGTAGTGTGCTATGACGGTAATGGAGAGACTGTGACCCCCGTGTAGTGTGCTTTGATAGATGTGGAAAGACATTGGCTCCCGTGTAGTGTGCTATGACGGTAATGGAGAGACTGTGACCCCCGTGTAGTGTGCTATAACAGATGTGGAAAGACATTGGCTCCCGTGTAGTGTGCTATGACGGTAATGGAGAGACTGTGACCCCCGTGGAGTGTGCTTTGACAGATGTGGAAAGACATTGGCTCCCGTGTAGTGTGATATGACGGTAATGGAGAGACTGTGACCCCCGTGGAGTGTGCTTTGACAGATGTGGAAAGACATTGGCTCCCGTGTAGTGTGATATGACGTTAATGGAGAGACTATGACCCCCGTGTAGTGTGATTTAACATATGTGGAAAGACAATGTGTCCCGTGTAGTGAGCTATGACGGTAATGGAGAGACTATGACCCATGTGTAGTGTGCTTTAACAGACGTGGAAATACAATGGCCTCCGCGAGTGTGCTGTGAGAGCAGTGTAGATACTAAGGCCACTGTACAATGGGCTTTGAAAGTAGTGGAAAGAAAATGATCCCGTGTAGTGTGCTTTAACCGATGTGGAAAGACAACAGCACATATATTTGGCACAATGTCTACCCAAACATTACAATAAAGATTGAGTTTGTGTCTGCCCGAGAAACAGTGTAAGCCTTAGGCCTGATAACCCTAGCTCAAGTTACACGATGAAATCCCTTGCGTTGCATATTTTCGATTCCCCTCCAAAGTGTGTTTAGAAAAAGCAGTTGGTGTAGTGCCATTTGGGGCATCCTGTTAAAATCGACGATTCAACATATATGACCGGGATCCAATAACGTAGAGGGGGAAGTGTTAAGCTTAGGGTTACCCTAAAATCAACAGACAGATGGGAGGAACCAATAAAATTCGTTAACGGCCTAAATTGGTATCTTTGCCAATGAGAGTCAAGGTTTTAAAGGAACACGCCCCCTCATATCGACCAAACGGTAGATTGGTTCTCCTATTGAAAGATTATTTCATATACATAAGCAAGGCCCTCCCATATTATTTTAGGAGCGCAGGGGTAAATTGTACGGGACCACACATTTCATAACAGAACAGCTCAGGTGGAGGTAAGCCTGATTAGAACAGCGGTCGAACACTCGGTGTGATACTTGTCTGGTATTGTACTTTCATATTAACTGTGTAACATTTCCTTCAGCGTTTATATGTGTTACATAGGTTGTTATTACCTGTGCGATACTCGGTATTTATGTCCCGTGTTTGGTATCTCCTACAAGGTAGGTCTTCGCTTTGCTGCCTTCTTATTTGCAGTTCGTTTTTCTTTTCTCCTTTTTACGGTTGAATTTGATTATACACAAAATACACTTTTGTTTCTTTGTGTCTGTTTATATCACAATCATTGATCATGCTCGATTGAGAGTTAACCTGTTGAACTGTTACTTTGTTCTTAATTCAAAACAATATTATAAAATTACTTGTTATCATTTGAATCCTGCTCCATCTTTAAAGTATTTTAACAATCGGAAATAGAATCTTATAGCATAGTGTGCTTTAACTGATGGGGAAAGACAATCGCTCCCGCGTAGTGTGCTGCTAGTGTAGTGTAGAGACTAAAACCCTTGTGAAGTGTGCTGTGAAAGTAGTGGAAATACTGTGACCCCCGTGTAGTGTACTTTAACAGATGTGGAAAGACATTGGCTCCCGTGTAGTGTGCTATGACGGTAATGGAGAGACTATGATCCCCGTGCAGTGTGCTTTAACAGATGTGGAAAGACAATGACATCCGCGTTGTGTACTGTGAGAGTTGTGTAGATACTAAGGCCACTGTACAATGTGCAGTGAGAGTTGTGGAGACACTATGACCCCCGTGTAGTGTGCTTTAACAGATGTGGAAAGACTATGGCCTCCGCGAAGTGTGCTGTGAGAGCAGTGTAGATACAAAGGCCACTGTACAAGTGCTGTGAAAATAGTGGAAAGACAATGATCCCGTGTAGTGTGCTTTAACAGATGTGGAAAGACAATGGCCTCCGCGAAGTGTGCTGTGAGAGCAGTGTAGATACTAAGGCCACTGGACAATGTGCTGTGAAAGTAGTCTAGAGACTATGACCCCCGTGTAGTGTGCTTTAACAGACGTTGAAAGACAATGGCCGCCGTGAAGTTTGCTGTGAGAGTAGTGTAGAGACTGAGGCCTTTGTGAAGTGTGCTGTGAACGTAGTGGAGCGACTATGGCCCCCGTGAATCAGAGGTAACACAAAGTCGGGTGTTCCTGATGTTAAGGAATAACTGTGAGGTGAAGTGTGTCCGATGCTCTGCTGTTCATAATTTTATATGTTTGTGCATATTATGTATTTAAATATGCGAATACTGATGGACAAAACTGAACACGAACACAGTCATCCTTCCACAGATTTTTCTGTGATTCGATTTATTGAAGTATTCTGCTGTCAATAGGGCTGAATGCCAACCATTTGCATTGCATCCGATATTTATTTCATGAAAAAAATCGATCACAGGCTGCGTGCGGTGTTTCCACTTGCCTAACAAACTCTTTCGGGAAGAACTCTACTTTCAAAATGACACAGTGCTATTCCAAATTTCAATAGGAGGCAATTGATGCGTTTATATCCTAGCTTCCATAATACATTTACAATAACACTCTCAATCCGTTGTCGGATTAAGTCCATATAATTTCCAAGGCACCCCACCGTACCTTGTTCAATGCGCCCTCTCAACAGTAGCTCACTCATTCTCACCTTTCCATATATGGGCAGACACACGGCAATGTATCGCTCGATGGTGAACGTCACCGTCAGCCATATTGAAGTACTACCTGGGAACAAAATAGAGAAACTCTGACTAAATTTTTGTTTTTGTTTTCAAATCAAGTTTGACCTGAAAAGAAAATAAAGCATACACTTATTTGGAGAAAAAATATATAGTAAATAAAGTGCAATCTGAAATCTGAATATAACATTGAGTAGAAAAAAATGGAGATGTAAACATAAATTTTTGAGTATTAGTGATGAGATCACAACATTACTGCATAATAATTTTGTTTGTACTTTTTTTGATTCGCGAAAAGATTTCTAGCAGGACATACGATTTTTAAAATGTTTATTTTTTCATTAGTGGTATCGTCACAAACAATCTGAATGTGTGTGAAGCTTGGGATTAAATGTTGTTGATCATAGCGCACAGTACCAAATGATGTCATGGGAGCGGTAGCATCGTCTGGCCTGTGTATTTTAACACTCATACCAGTTTAGAAAGCCTACGAGCAAGTATTTATACAATCTACATAATAGAACTAATGATCAACTGCTCATATTTTCTGCCAATCGAACAACTTGTTTATTTCAAACCAAAAACTCAACAATCATGACCTACGTAAAATATCTCATCTGACCCCAAACTATTGCTTGTTAATCACTGATGACGATCTGTACGGAATTATTTTAGTGGTCTTCGTAACTGACGCCCAAATGTCATTTTGATTGATTATACAATTTTGTAGCTTGCTTTTCTTAAGAATAAAGGTCAGCTCATCAGTTTTGATTTAGGTGTTTGATTGGAACACAGTACTTCGTTTGCCTCAATGTACATTTGCTATGAATGACAACCAGTACACTGAACAATCGCTGTTAACAACTTTAACGATAGACGGTGTAAACCTGTCTGTGTTTTGAATTCATGTATTTGAGCACATATGAAACGCAGCTAAGTGAAAGTAAATAAAAATATCCTTGCAAATAGTAACGCGACATGCCCCACCCCTCCCTCCTCCCATCCACCACCCCCTTGCCCTCCCCGCCAAAAAACAGGCCTCGTTACTTGTTTTGATCCTGTACGCCAAACATTTTTTAAGTCTTGGGCCTTTTTTTTCTTGTGTTGAATAAATAAACAACTTTTAAGGTCTTAAAACTGTTTGGTCTTAGCTCGTCATTACTTCCCCGTGCATAGCGTGAATAAAAGCACTCACTTTCGATTTTTGTGCAGTGATCGCATCCAAAATGAGGACACACATACTGACTCCTGTTAGCATAAAACAAGGGACATTGCATGAGGACATGCATAATGAGGACTCACATAATGACTCCTGTTAGCATCAAACTAGGGACATTGTATGAGGACATGCATAATGAGGACTCACATAATGACTCCTGTTAGCATCAAACTAGGGACATTGTATGAGGACATGCATAATGAGGACTCACATAATGACTCCTGTTAGCATCAAACTAGGGACATTGCATGAGGACATACATAATGAGGACATACGAAATGGAAAACTAAATTGTAAATGAAATGTAACTTTTAAATTTGTATTTGTTCTGAGATTATGCATGAGTTCCCACCATGGAATAGCGAAGAAGGCATGGCTACTTTGTTAATCAAAGATATGACTGATATGGATTTGACAATCAAGCAGCCCGTCCCTCATTACAAGAGGCCACATCATATGCCTGATGCATATCAGCAATATCTTCATTTGACAAACAAGCTATTTAGTCTACGCCATGCCACTTAGTGAACTGATGCAAATTATAAAAAAAAATCATGTTGACAGGTTTAAAAGGTGAATTTAATCTACAATTTTGATTGTAAGGATTAAACTTTACTCCGCAGTATCTGGAAAATTGGCGGTTTATAGTTTTTTCGTAGTCATGAAAAAGTGTATTGCTGTCATAGTTTGTATCCCGCGTTTTTTTAACACCCCGTGTATCAGTTACTTAGCAGGTACATTCCAGTAGTGTCTACTTTTCAGCAGGCGTATCCTCACAAAATGCTTTGGCCAATTACCAATCGTATACTTACGAAATGTGTGTGCCTCTCAGCGTTCGTAAACTCACCAAACGTTTCTGAAAATCACCACAGCCTTTGATCATTAAGAGTTCCCACTAACCAGCAAGAGTATACCTGCACTATGTGTCTGCTAATCACCAAGAAAACATTCCCCTGATTTGTCAGCTAATCATCAGATTATATTCACTTAATGTGTCTCCTTCGCAGCTAAATTCGTCTGCCAATCACCAAGCGTATACTCGCTAAATGTGTTTGTTAATCACCAAGCGTATACTCGCTAAATGTGTCTGTTAATCACCAAGCGTATACTCGCTAAATGTGTTTGTTAATCACCAAGCGTATACTCAATTATGTGTGGGCACAGTCAGTCAGTTTTACTCACTATTTTTGACTTTTAATCTGATGGCGAACACTCACCGTAGGTGGCTGCTGATTTGTAGGCGTATACTCACTGGATGTGTCTGCCTGCAGCTCAATTGATGGTAGCGCAAAAATATACTCTGTGGAGGGGTCTAGTTTTATTAAATCATAGATCTCAATAAACGTGTCTGCTACAATAAAAGGTCTATTTCAGGCAACAATATACTCACTGGATGCGTCTGCTATCCAGTAAGCGTACTTGCAGTAGTGCCAGTAGAGCCAGTGACTCGGGTGAGCCATGTTGGGGTGATGCTGGAGGGAGAGCGAAAACACACTGAACAAGTACAGCAGGTCAGATATGGCCAGGGCTGTAAGGTACGTGTTGGTTGAGCTGCGCATGCGTGGCCGACTCAGTACCAGAATGGTGACGGTGTTGCCAAGGAAGCCGATGAGGAGCACCACGGGTACCAACACCTTCTGTACCCAGTAGCGAGACCCAACCATGAACTGGCGATACGGCTCGTATTGGTCAGGATCAGTGAGGTTGAAGGGGAGGGTTGTGGTAGCATCTGAGGTTAGGTTGGTGGTGAAGGCGGTTGATTCTGCTATAGTATTGCTGAGCAGAGAGTCGTATTGATAGACAACAGTTGGACTAGAAATGCTCATTAAGGCTGACCCGTTCACATGAATTTGGAACACCATTTTGTCTGCCACTTCTACCGTGAAATTAGACAAGCTGAACGAGATATCTTGACTCATCTTAGGTTACTTTTTATGAACTCGTTCACATTAATATTCAAAGGTATTTACACAATTGTTTATGTGTGTGCCTTGGAAGCTCTCATATACCTAGGGTCATGATGTCATCCACTCCATCGACCAACCCACTGAAAAGAAAATATATTTTGGAGAAAACTCTAACTTTTACAGCAATTGAATGTATTTTAAATCAAGTTGCCGGTAACATAGACACTTATGCATAATTGATTCATCTTATGCCTGGAATCCTGTTTCATTCAGCCAAATGAATGCAAATGAAAGTGAAATAGGTATCACATGTTTCAAGCCTCTCTCAATGAGTCAACAGACATGATGATCGATTAATACATGAGAAACAATACGTCTGACTTGAACGACAATCGGCACTGGTCATACCACATTTCAAAATAAACAGTTTGTGAGGTTCGATGTAAATGAAGTATGTATTGGATTGGTATAATACTCCGCTATAAAACCAATCAAAATTCCTCTAAGCAGTTCATCGTCGTTAGGAATTGCTCTTCAATCAAGGAAGGAATATTTTCAGCCGCTCCCGATATTCAATAATAATTTTATGAGTAGTTCAAAAATATTACTGGCTTGGTGCATTCAATTGATGAACAATACATTTTGAAATGGAAATCCGCTGTTTTGTGGTGCATTTTTCATTATTTGAAATTGCATTGAGACACTTCCCGTCGCATCTGATATCTCAATGATATCAATCACTTGAAATTAAGCTGTATTGCTTGCAGAGTGTTGTAACCATTGTTCACATTTGAGGAGGTGTTGGTTGAGCATCGCAATGCGACCGTCTCAGCACCAAAATGATGCCGGCGTCTGAATAGAAACCCACAAGGGACAAACGGGAGCGAGCCCCTTAATTATAAACACAGGGTTATGATCACACCATGAAACGTCAGTAGGGCTCACAAACAGAGATATTAGCCGATAGCGCCACAATTCTAACATACCTATATTGCCTTGAGTGGGCCATGTTCTGTCCCTGATATCATTTTAGCAGCGAAGTGTTCGAAAAATCGGCAGTTGAAGGAGAAAAATATATGTATGACACCATTCCTTGTCGTGATATTACTCCATACTATCGAAGAGAAAACATTTATTTGCAAAAGTTGCAGTTATAGCAGTGCATAAAACATTTGTGATGATGCAGCATTCCGCCTTTTAATAATTTATATAAACCTGATATATTCAGTTTAGTTACGCTTACTTGAACAGATAGTTTTGAGCTGTCCCAGCGAATGTTGTACAAAATACAAACGAAACAAAGTACATTCCAAAGGGTAGCGCTGGGTGGAAGGACCTATCACAATGTTTATAATATTGAATATCGAATACGTGGGTTCAAGTTTTTGTAAAAAAAATCTATCCCAATTGATGTTCTCTCAGAAACAAGACGAGCATCCGGGTGGGCGAGCATCCAAGATGTTTCTTATCTACGGTGTTTAATAATCGAGTTTTAATAATATTTTGCATTGTTGGTCGCAACTGAACAGCACTAAAAACACGAAAAAACGGAAATGATCAACTGAGGTTAGGTTGGACTATTGTGGATTTGGACGGTTTAAGAACGTTTGAGGTAAGACAAATTAGATTTGGTTAGAGTAAGCTTGGAAAGGGTACTGTCTAATGCCCCTTGTTCAATTTCACATGAATAATTTTACTCTAGTTCGATCGATATCCGCAGCAGATTGCTCCCATGGCCTTCACGAGAATCTTGAAGAGTTGCTCGCTCGTACGAATTACATAGCATCTTTTTTTTGTATGTTGCCGTAGATCAGGACTTCCATCTATTATGTCACTCGTGGAAGAAAGCTTCGAAAGTGGTTGGATGTCGAAACTAGGAAAATCGTGTTAGGTTCGTGACTCAGTTTTATCTAAGAAGGGATCTCAATTCACCTGCTGAGTCCTTCACAACACTTTCATAACTCAGACAGAGGTAGTTGTTTTAAAACCACACAACTGCGGCTTATGACAATTCGAATATTTATACAACTTGGTAACGTCAGAAGCATCCGCTGGAAAAAAGGAAATTCGTGGAAATCACTAAGTCGAGATAAGTGCTGTTTGTTGTGAAGATATTACTTGTATGTAAACACCATACCTGTAACACCAAACCATCATTAACATGATCGTTGGGAGCTACAGTTATTTCACTCAACTCCTCATTGTATGTTTTATTCAATCTATATAAAACAATCAAAATTTGTTGAAAAAAAAATGCTTGGTTTCGGAAAGTGGCTTTGGCAATCTTAAGAAATTGATACCGAAATTGTACGCAGTTTTACGTGTTCCAGTATTCTTCGTTTCCTTTGCATATCTTACTGGACTTGCTCAGCATCAAAATAATCGACTAATGTTTATTTTTATATGCGAACGAGCTATTTATGTTTACTAAATACCCTCTCCCCCAAAATGATCATTTCAAATATATTAACCCAGAAAAACAGCCTCCAATTTTTGAAGTATCTCACACAATGGATAGTTAAGGCCCGAGTCAATGCCAACCCTTGAGTGAAGCGTTTGTCGTCCTTGGGTGAAGGGTGAAAGATTCAATGGGCTCTTATTCCTCTCGAAAGTTGAGAAGAACTTCCTGACTGAGGAGAAATGCGTGTATTTTTGGACATCGGAAGCCCCGAGACGGAGCACATTTCTGCAGGAAATGAAGAGGATGTTTTATCGGGGAGATGTTCTTTATAACTTCCTATTAACACATTTCCTGCACCTCCGCATGGAGAATTATATTCATGCTTGAGCTGTACATCATTAACGAATAAATCATCTTTGAATTAAAGCACACAGTTAGTCTGGACGTGCATTTGTAGTACTGTTCACCAGTTGCAAGCCTGATGAAGAGGTCGGAATATGCGTTCCTGTAAATGCTTTTCGAAATGCTCAGCTACATCGTAACCGGGCATTAAAAATTACAAAATTCTCCTCAGAAAAGTATATTGTAATTAAATTACTTGAAAAATTTATTGATTTATAACAATTCAGTTTCACAACAGGCGAGTCTCTTATACTACCCTCATAATTTATACCTCAAAGTGCCTCTGCAATCTTCGGCACGCAAGTAAAAGAGTGCGCGATACCCAAAATTACTAGTAATATTTGGATAGCGCCCACCCCGTGCTCTCCCCGTGTGACTAACACCCGAGCCTCTCACTGCAGGAAACGGAGTTAGAAATCATCGCTTCTTCCACTTCCTCCTCGCGCCACCTCTTCATTGCTTGGTTCAGCCCAGAGGCAGCGGCTCAACGTTCAACTCGTAATTCTTTCGTGTGTCTTTCCGGTATAAAATTGTCCATGGTTGAAAGATGAACTCCTACACTTAGACTAGCTGTAATATTTGAATATTAATTCACATCATTAGTTTCATGCAGAAA
>SDVV010018903.1:0-13648 GCA_016164225.1 Gammarus roeselii | reverse complement strand
AAACTTTACAGATTGGTATGTTACGAAAACCTCGAGCAGAAACATTCAGTAGCGCCGATCCGTTAAATTCGATCCATCATCCGTTCAAAGGTAAACTTGCCAGTTTGATCCTGCTCACGAATTGCCCACTTTGAATGAAAACCACATCCACATTTCTGCCGCTTGCAAAGATTTAAATTTTTACTCAAAATCTAAGACAAAATCACAAGTTTCAACTTCGACTGGATAACAGTTGGGTTAGATGAAAATCGTCCACTATCGTTGGGCTTCATTTCTGCAAAGCTAATGTAAAAGCGGGACAGGTAATGAAGTCAGGTATACATCCTGCGATTCAGAGATAATTATTGTCAGCGGGAGAAGACATAAACATGTGCCCCCAGCAGGATGGAATTACGGTTCATGTCAACAGTGTTCCAATAATAATAAGGAAGAAAAAATCCTGATCGAATAGTTTCGCTTTTTTAGTGGAGGGTCTTCATGATGAAGCGCCTCAACTTTCTTCCGTTCAAAATACATCAAGGCAAAAGTTTGCCCTAATATTGCTCTCCACTGACGATATTTGACGCAAAAGATAACCAATTTCGTACTGTAAACTCCAGCTTCTTTTTCAGCTAACGTCAGATCAGCCTCTTTCCTCTCCGCCAACTGTCATATCTTTCACAAGTTGTTCCAACTTCCTAACTAAGGACAATTTTTTAACAGCGAACATTCATAGCATCCCTCATTCAGAGCCGCCACTGTCATATCCACTACTGTCATATCAGCCACACGTCGTACCATTTTACTGGTTATCACTTTAATGAAACTCTTTCTACCCAACCTAACCTAACCTAGGGGTACGAGTTTCTGACCCGCGGGACAAAGGTACGTGTTTCTAACCCGCGTGGCAAACGTACATATTGTTCTAGGGTTCGTAATGGCGTTTTTTAGCGGTTGTGACAGTGTCCGGTTATTGAAGTGGCGCAAATGCGTGTGAGCTGAAACATTGTTTTTTGCGAAAGCATGTGTGCAGAAAGATTTTTAGCGGTTAATGCAGTGTCCGACGATGGCAGTGGGCTGAAGTGAAGTGGCGCTGGTGCGCGTGCGCTGAAATATTTTTAGCGCAGACGCTGGGCTCCAATTTCCATAGTTATATTTGTATTATATATTGTTTCTCATGCGCCTCAGTGTGTGGCTCACTTTTGTTGTCTGACCAAATTAGGATGATAAGTGAATCCTATTCATATTGTTTATTAGTATTCACTGTTCTTGGAGGAACTTTGTGTCTAGGTATCATTGTTCTTTGAGCACTAGGAACATGGTGGAGGGGAAGGCGTAGAGGGGGTTCAATAGCTTTATTCAGCTTCAAAAGTGCGATTTTCCTCGGTGAGTTGGTATCGTAGGGAGCTGTAAAAGCACATTGCATTATTGGTCACCATAATTAGATGCTCGGCATTTGGCCAAAAAGAACAATTGATGCGCGAGAAAAAATGCCTCAATCTAGTTAGAATTCAGAAATTGCAGTTGCAGTGGAAAAAAGATATTGAGCTATACAAATTTGGATGAACGAAAAAAATTGTTCAAGGGATAAATCCACTAAGACGGCATTCTTCATTCCACTATAAATCAAATAAATAATGAAGAGATGTATTTTTAAACAAGGCTTAAAGCACCCTCGCTTCTCCGGAAATAAAAGTATGGATTTTTTTTTAATTGTTCCCATGAACAGACTCATTTTTTTCCTTGAGAGTCACAATTGTACAAAGTTTTAACGTTCTAGTTTCAATATTTAACGTTCTAGTTTCTCCTGAATGTAGCTATCGGTATTAGCAATTTATTTATCTGATCTAACAACTCGGTCATCCACGCTGTAAAAGTTGTTTGGATGGACGGGATTTGAATCCTGATTCTAAAAATGTACAATTTATATTAGCATACTCTTGTCCGTAGTGTCTCCTGCATTTTAGTACTTCACCATCACTGTGATATATTTCTGAGCAGTGGAGGTTTTTTAAGCATACCCCCTCTGTAAAGGTTTACCCACGACATTAACAAGCTGTACCCCTTTCGTTGTGCGCATGAGTGGTCAGTTTCCAGGACTCGCGTACGGGTTTCAGTTGCTTCTCCAAATATGCTCAAGAAAGCTAATTAGTCTTGAACGACAGTCTGTGCTTTTTTGTCAGCCCATTACATCATGAAAAAAAAACGAAAATCGGTTGTTGGTAATCTATTTTCTTGGCGTTCGCCAATATATGGTCTCTCACACAGCAATATTTGAATGTTCAATTCTCTGGAACCCTGTATTTTAGTGTTTTGACGATCTTTCTTTGCTCACAAGGAAAAGAAGATTCTTCATTAAAACGGTAGAATGTTAAAAGAAATATTCCCTGCAACGCTGATACTTTTAAAATAGTCTCAGGGGTCTGGAAAGAAGAAGACTGCTCAAAAAATCCTAAATCAGTGACCTTTAGTAGTTCAATTAGTGAATAAATGTAAACAGTCCCAGTAGATCACCTTCATCACCACATTCTTGTTCGCGTTGTTCAGAGAATCAGAAATACTAGATCGAATTCGCACTGTTAAAAGTATCTATGTTTACGTGAAGCCTTCGTAAACTGGGCGTTACGTTGTCCTCTACGTCGCGGAATGAGTAACGGGCACGCCTCGTAATTTATTCGTAATGGCATTTATCATTTTCTTTCGTAACGTTTTCTGTCACCCCCCTTTTTTGTACAAGCCCGATGATACCCTTCGACACCATTCATTTTCTTCTTGCAAATCACTTTCCTTGCACGAATCCATGCTAGAAAATGCTGGAAATTGAAAACCTATCATATAATTTCGATGAGATATGATGTTTACAAATCGAGATTACGGTCAGCGTTCTGAGTACGGGGGGCGTCCGCCACTCATCTCTACTGGCGGCCTACGGATACGCCAGCAGCCGGGCGCCCCGTAAATAGACGCGAGGTTTCTGGAGGTGCAACAGAAGTACGTGTTACAAGAAATCATGAATGAAAATGACTGGGATCTTGCTATCAAATAATTAACTTCTTTGTTAGATGAAAGTTATAATTCTTGCTCTTCCCTAGATACAAAGCAGTCTCTCCAAAAGACATAATGACGTTCGGATTACCGCAAACATTAAACAAGAAATGAAAAGGCGGAATCTTTATTTTTTATTGTGTTTGCAAGGTAAGATGCAAAAAACTATGAATACACTATTTAGAATCCACGTTACAGGCTTGGTTTGGTCTTCTAAACGAACTTACTACAGAAAAAAAAACTTCAAAATGCAAAAAATACCTCAAAAGAATTTGAGAGATAATCAATAGCATACCTAGACTATATGAAAACAAATGCAACCAACCATTAAAAAATGAATCCTTATTCAGATGATCAAGATAAATCAAATATACTCTATGAATACTTAGTGAAGGCTGGGAATAATATTGTTAATAGTATTAGTACCAATACAAAACGACCATCTCAAATATCTACCGAATAACAATTTTGTTCATTCTTTATATTTCTCACCAGTCTCTGCTCAAGTAATCGTTTCTATTACTTTGGCGCATAAACATCAATTCGGGAATATCGATGGTTGCTCTATCAATAACATAAACAAATTAACAAATATGGTATCCAGAATCCTGGCTTCAATTGTCAAAAAGGCCTTATTACAATGAAAATTTCCTAACTCTAAAAAATGCTAGACTGACACCCATTTACAAAGGTGGTGGTAGGACTGATACAGGAAATTATCGACCCATCTCACGAACAACTGTTCCGTAACTTGAATGTAAACAGTACCCTTTCTGAAAACATGTATTGCTTCAGAGCCAGAAAAGTACCACTCAAGGAATTCTGAATCACCTGTATTACCTGTATAATTACATTAACTCAAACGACGTTGTAGGGCCTTTGACAATGTTGATCATTTAATCTTGTTTTCTGAACAAAGATCTTATGAAATACGAGGAATCGTCAGTGATTGGTTCTCTTCATATTTGTCCTACCTGAAGCAATATGTAACTGTGAACAGCACCCGATCTGCAATGCTCAGTATTACTCATGGTGTTCCTCAAGGTTCTAGCTTAGGACCACAGCTTTTCATTATTTTTGCAAGCGATATAGTTTACACATCGTCCTTTTTCAAATATACAATTTTTGTCTTTTTAATTTGCATCCCTTCAAATACCATAGGCGAACATACTGCCGTAATTAACAAGGAACTCGATCATGTAAACAAGTGGTTAGCTGCAAACTGAATTGGAATTACTGGCTAAAAACTAATTACATATTATGTTCACACCGGCTGAAAAAAACATTTACAACTCAAAAAAATTGGGAAGGAAAGAATTCATGAGATAAAGAGCAAGAAACTCCTTGGGACTTATGTTGATAGAAACCTGTTATTCAACATTTACATCGAGAGCATATCATCTAAATAGTCAAAATCTATAAGTATGCTCTATAAATTTAGATAAACTTCTCCCGCAATTTGTCCTTGAAACTATCTATCTCCCGTTATTTACCCTTTCATAATTTGTGAAATCATAGCCTGCTAGCTATATAGCAGACAAAAATTAAACTGATAAATATTTGTACTAAAAAAGAAAGCTATTAGACCTATAAATAATCTCTCGTTCAATTCTCATACAAAGCAACATTTTAAAACCATGACTATCCTGAAACTGGATAATCAATATTACTTCCAATTTGCCATATATGCACTGAAAAGTTTTTACAGAAACAATGATCAAGATTTATTCAATTCAATGAGGAAATTCTCGGGTATGCACAATCATTTCACAAGAAATGCGAAAAACCTTGTTATACGCTGCTATAATAGATCCAAAACAAAATACAGTATCCACTTCAACTGTGATAGAATTTGGAATTTGATAACTATTGTTTCCCATCAAAATGTTTCTTGTTAAGTCTTTAGATCAAGACGGAAAAAGATAGACTTATCATCTTACCAGCCCATCAAAGAAATAATATCATTGTATAGTTTTCTCACCGTCTTGTAATCGTACATGAAATTGTAACCTTGTTAGAATCAAATGAATTATCAGCTCAACAACCTCTCGGTATAATTGAAGTTTCAATTTGTCAATGTTTATTGTACTCTTTTGTCAAATAGTGTCAGGTATTTAACTATCCCCGTTTTTTTCCAGTTGGGATCTAGGCCTAATATATCTGGATACTTAACTTGTAGGTCTCTATTAGGGTTAGGTAAAATTGATTGGTTAGTACGTATGTATTAGGTTGCCCCAGAACTCTGTATTTCTCAAATACGGTTTTCAATTTTGTACTCTAACATATCATATCTGTAAAATGAAAGCAGTACTTATGAACTGCACCATCTTGTCGTAATAAACTGTTTCAACTGTTCTCACACAAGCATCATCGGAAGCACTTATAATAATGTTTTGCGGCAAAAAATATTTGTACTCTAAATGCTCTTTCTGATGATAAATATTGTTCAACACCTGGTCCTTTTGTCGATGAAAAAATACGTTTGAACATTCCATGCAGCGTATGCCAATATTGAAAACTATTCAAAGCTGTTTCAAATAAATTCGTGGCCATCGGTTCTTCATCAACAACCAAAACACCAACACTGGTTATTAAAATATGGAGCCAGTCACGCAGCGATATTTAGATGACGAGTCCGACACTAGGGCCATCAGTCGAAGTGTTGTAAAGGCCAGACCAGCACGCAGATCTGGCTGTAATCCTTCTGATCTTTCATTTTGGGACGATGTCGAGAGTCAGTTTTCGTTGAGCAACATCGCAAGGTAGCTCTATACATACTAGCCGGATGCACGAACATTAGCTCGAACAACTAGCCGGATGCACGAACATTAGCACGAACAACACATTACAATAAGCCGTTCGGACACCACGTCGATGTCTTTATATGCTCTTTCACCCACAGTGTCGGGAGAAATGATCGCTAAGTGCCCGACATACTGGGTGCATAGAGGGGGCTCCGCCGACTGCTACCTCTTCCACAGTTGGAGCACTAGGACCTGGTACGATGCCAGGACCTACTGCGAAAGAGACAATGGAAACCTCGTCAGGATAGGCACTGCTGATATGACGGTGAGTATTCTTTCCAAACCTGGCAAGGATAGGCCTCTTTGATAGGACGGTGAACATTCTTTCCAACCTGGCGATGATAGGCATCTTTGATTGACGGTGAGCATTCCTTCCAAACCTGCCCAGGATAGGTCTATCTGATATGACGGTGAGCATCCTTTCCAAACCCGCCCAAGATAGGCCTCTCTGATGTAACGGTAGATATCTCAAAAATTAATACCTTCCTTCAATTTGGTCGTCAATCGCTTTTAATGCATAGTTAGGAACTGTACGTGCACAATAATTTACATGGCTTCTTACGTTCATGAGCTTTATGAACACGGAGCGGAAGAATGACCGGGATGTTCATCAGGATTTTGCTTAAATAGTATAAAATAAATCATATAATGTTAACGTTCTGTAATTAGCCTTACAATAATATATGTACGAAACAGTCGCGTCAAGCTTCAGAAGTAGGAAGGAAGTAGCAGCATTTGACGTGATGATACTGAAGTTGAAACAATAAATCACGAAGAGAGTCAAGGATTTACCATAAACTAACTGATTGCACCATATGAGCGCTACGGAGACATTCTTTCCACCAAAGACCGCAACCCGATTCACCAACCCCTCCATAGCATTAGGATTGATGACAGCTGTCTGGTAGTTTCATCATAGTTCTGCATACCACTGTATTGTCGCCTAACTCCATCACCAGGGCTGGCTGGCCCTCCAGATCGTGGAGACCGGCCTCGTGGGAGATTCGAGCAATTTTTGGATCGACGCCGTCCACAACACTACTTTGGATAAATGGTTCTGGGACAGTACCGGCGCCGAGGTCGATCTAAATATGATGTGAGTTGTTGTTGAGCTGCAGTGTCAGCTGCATTGTTAGTCATGATCGTGTTGCCGTAGACACTTATACAGCTGCATTGTTAGTCATGATCCTGATGATGTAGACGCTTGTACAGCTGCATTGTCAGCCATGATCCTGTTGCCGTAGACACTTATACAGTTACATTGTTAGCGATGGTCTGTTGCCGTAGACACTTATACAGCTGCATTGTCAGTCATGATCCTGTTACCGTAGACACTTATGCAGCTGCATTGTCAGTCATGATCCTGTTGCCGTAAATACTTATACAGCTGCATTGTCAGCGATGATCCTGTTGCCGTAGACACTTATACAGCTGTATTTTTAGCCATGATCCTGTTTCCGTAGACACTTATACAGCTGCATTGTCAGCCATGATCCTGTTGCCGTATACACTCATACAGCTGCATTGTCAGCGATGATCCTGTTGCCGTAGATACTTATACAGCTGCATTTTTAGTCATGATCCTGTTTCCGTAGACACTTATACTGCTGCATTGTCAGCTATGATCCTGTTGCCGTAGACACTTATACAGCCGCATTGTCAGCTATGATCCTGTTGCCGTAGACACTTATACAGCTGTATTGTCAGCTATGATCCTGCTACCGTAGACACTTATACAGCTGCATTGTTAGCCATGATCGTGTTGCCGTAGACACTTATACAGCTGCATTGTCAGCCATGATCCTGTTGCCATAGACACTTATACAGCTGCATTGTCAGCCATGATCCTGTTGTCGTAGACATTTGTACAGCTGCATTGTGAAAGATCATCTCAGAATTTATGTCATTATTTTCTTAGGAAATTAGTTTACTGAAGTAGATTTTTTATGTAAATATAATTTTAGGATTGTGAAGACTCAAAATTTATTTCGGTATAATGACAGATTGAAAATAGACAGAAATTTTACAAACACAGATTATATGAACCAGGTCTTCGTCAGCGTGAGCTATTCTGACGACAACATTTGCTGCTCAAATATACTGGATATAGGCTTATTAGTATCAGTAGTATATAAATTCCCTTTTACATCCAAACCTTCACAGGATATCGTTGAGGGACACTATTCTCCCTTGTTCAATATGTCGTGACGAAAGAAAACGTCACGTTGAACTTTTCATTCAGAGACAATCAAGTTATATGAGTTAGGAACTTTCAATACAATCTTTATACTGACCTTTAGTATAAAAATTGAGAGTGGGAATGTATAACGAAGAACTTAAATTAGCTTTACTCACGTAAAGTTTGACCCGCGCGTCACTATTTTGAAATTAATTACAAAGTAAACATGACAGAATATACAATCACAGGACCAAAAACATTTCCATGATCCATTAAATTTGCCGGAAACAAGTTAATTGCATCGAGGACTTGAATTACGATTCAAGAATTTCTGTAGGCACAAGCTCAAACAAGTACAGTTTTAGTTCATGTTTGAAGATACCTTTGCGGCTACTCGCTCTTGTATATTCAGCAATCGGATTAAAAGTCCTAGCCGCTCTGTATTTCAAAGACAGTTGGGTTTGTGTTAATGAGTTTTGGTGAATTTGCTGATCCGTATTTGTACAAAGATAATACAGAGGGTTGTTTCATATGGAATAAACGTTTTCAATGCGAGTTCATTAATTCAAAGCTCTGTATATACACACTGCAGCAAAAAGGCTGATGATATGGCACATTAGGAGCATTTCTATTGACATACGAGAGGCCAAGTGTGGTCCCGTCTGCAAGCATGTAGTAGTTTAGAAGACTTTTTACAGAAGTTGTTAGACAATTTCGAGTTTTACGTAGGATGCCACACAATTTGGATAATTTCACAGTAACATAAATGATGTGATCTTTCTAGTAAATTCTGGTCTACTGTTACATCGAGAAACTTTGTTTTAGCAACATATGGTTGGAAGATCAGAACAAGGCTGAAGGGATTCACGTAAATTCCATGTCTAGATAATTTGACCGATAAGTTCATTGCAACTTCATGTACATAAAAAATAAAAATAGTTAAAACATTTTATAAAAAAAAAAACAGACTCAGGTAATAACAATTCCGTTAATTAGCTGTTCTGTTTAGTTGAATAAGATTTGAAGCTCAATGTAACAAAATAATACAGATTTACATACAAAAGCGATAGGCTATAAAGCTCAGCGTAAATATAAACTATTATATGAACTCGATAAAGACCCAAACTGTCGTATGGTCGGACAGTAGCTCGTTGGAAACAATGTTGAAAAAACTCAATATAACACGTATGAAGAGTTATTAGCTATTAATTTCAGGAAACACATTTAGTTCGATACGATCGCAATGATGAAATTAGTTTGGTATAACACAAAAAATACCTGCCGGATGCCAAAAAAAAAATTAACACAAAAAATTAGTACCATAAAATCGTTGGTTATTGAAGAAGAAAGAAGTAAATGTATGTAATACGGCATTCAAAATCAACCTGTTTACTTGTGGCCTAGTGGATAGTACTCGAAGCCAGAAGAACCCGTGAAAAAATCGTGACAAAAACAGTCACCTAATATTCGGGAGCCACTACGATGATTACTTGAGACCGGACATCAGTTGCGATAAGATAAGACGAATTTCATTCAAACGATTATTCATTACGATGTAACATAAATAAATACGAAACAGACTCCCCGTAACGGACAACAGTGAACTGAGGCTTGGATTGTATAACTCTCTGGAAATGTTACATGTTTTTTAACAGTGAAATATGTTTTGCCAGAATGCAATATGCTCATAAGTCATAGCCATAGATTTCATTCAGGAGTTTCATAACAAAAATATATAACAGCAAAGAAGTTAACACGGAAGATGTCATCTACTTATGATTTCCATTCCGATTTTCCGCGTGAAAATATAGTATTGGTACAGATTTAAATGTTTGAAACTAAAAAAAACGTGCACAAATAAATTACTCAAAAAAAAAGTATTTGATCAGACTTGCGAAAAACTTTTAGACTCCAAACGCTGGTGGTAATCTAACAAAGTTCTATTTGGTTACAGGTAGAAGTCCTATGAAATATCCGACGCACTTGAGTCTTATTACGACACTGTACACCATTACCTCACTGCCAGCTCATTACCAAGTCGAGATAAATTACGGCAGGATACACCATTACCTCACCACCAGCTCATCAACAAGTCATGATAAATTACTACAGGGAAAACCAATATCTCACTTCCAGCTCGTTACCAAGCCCAGATATATTGTGAGATTGCACACCATTAACTCACTACCAGCTCAGTATCAAGACAAGATAAATTACGACAGTGTACACTATTACCTTACTACCAGATCATTACCATGTCAAGATAAATTACTACAGTGTACACCACTACTACACTAATAGCTCATACCCATGTCAATATAAATTACTACAGTGTACACCACTACCACACTAACAGGTCAAGACTAAGTCAAGATAATTACTACAGTGTACACCACTACCACACTAATTGCTCATTACCAAGTCAAGATAATTACGACAATGTACAACATTACCTCACCACCAGCTCTTCTTCAAATCGAGATACAAATACGACAGTGTAAACACACTATTTCATTGCAACTCATTACCGAGTTAAGACGAATTACGACATCGTAATCCATTACCTCACTACCACTTCATCACAAAGTCAATTACGACAGTGAGAACCATTTCCTTTCTTCCCACTTATTACCAAACCAAAAATAAATTACGTCAGTGTAAACCATTACCTCACTACCAGCTCATTTCCGAGTCAAGATAAATTACGACAGTGTACACCAATACCTCACAACCAGCTCATAACCACGTGTGGATAATTTATACAAGTTACACCATTACGTCACTATCAGCTCATTGACGAGGCAAGAAGGATTTGAACGCTTTTCCTGGCCTGTGTCCAATATCAACGTAATTTAAATAAAAGAGTATCCACGAGATCATATAAAAAGCAGGTAGAGATTTTCGCAGAAAATGATGTAGAAGTTCTATGGACGATACTGAGAAATATCCTTCTATCCATTACCACAAACGCAACTGGAGTAGGTAAGGCAGACTTGCAGCCGATGTTTGTAGCAAATTGTTCCCTTAATAATTGCCGCACACATATGTAATTATGTATGGTGGTCCAAGTCAACACAACCATGCGTACTTGGCACTGACACATAACAGCAACAAGCCCACGGCATTCCAGTAAGCTTGTGTCATCTTGTTCAATGTCGATCAGCAGCTGAACTCTAGAGTGAGGGTAGCAAAGTTTGTGTAAATCAGAATATCATTGAAGGGCCGTCGGAATTGTTTCCAAAGATCAAAACTGAGCTCTACCGTTTAAATCGTACCTTTTCCCATTGTTCAGTTGGTAAACAATTTTGACGAGAACTACCTCCTCTCATTTACGTATATTGTAACAGCTCTACGAAGTTATATACATTTAAATACATTAGTTATATGTTCTACGTTGATTTGGAGCTCGATTTTTTACAGCAACAATAACGCTTGTCAATTTATCTACATCCGGTCGACCCAAGATATTATTTTATTCTGAGAACAAAGGCAATGAATGACAGGATCTTGCACTATCATAATACCCTTTAACACCTAATTGGTCGTCTCAGCATAAGTCCGTATTGAAGTTGCAAACGGTTTCCTCAAACAAAACCTTCGTGGGTGGATAAAATCAAAATGTGAATTGGATGGCTTTTCCTCTTCTGCCCAGTCCGCTTGATGCAGTCCAGGAAGGAGACTACGGAACGCTCACCACCTCCTCGACTCTGCAGGGCCACGAGGAGTCGTCCCAGTACCACTTCATTTGTCACCGGGACATTGGTAGGAACACGTTGGGCTAACCACTACTACTTCACCAATCACTATAGCACTGTTAAGAACAATTGAAGTCGTCTTGGAACCACTCCATTTCTTGTCGATTTTGTTAGAAATCTGTCAAGTTTTTTGATCGATCGCGACGATACATGTTCCAAATATTAATTCATGGACTGTGATTAGTTCTTCACATCGCACTTGAACACGATTCGTGAATTGCTGTCATGGATATTTCTTCCAGGTAGTTTATTCGTTGTTAAATACACCTGCGTTGAGGTAGGGGTCAACTTGACGATAACCTCATCTTCAAATGCTTGCATGGACAGCAAAAGGGTATCTCATTTTTTTTTATCTCAGTAAATTACTTCAGGTCTTTTAAGGACATTTTTTTAGAAAATTGCCTTGGTGTATGGCCGAAGACTTCGTTATGAGAAACGAGTTCGACTATGAATCCAATGAAATAAATTGTTAAATTCAACATCTTTAGCTTAAGAATAATAAATTTAACATCACTCATGATATTGATTTTTCCTGGGCAGACGCACCAATGTTCTGCAACTTCGATGAAGGCTGGCACCTGGCCAATGATCGATGTTACTCAGTGAGTGCAATCTTCCACGTTGGTGTGGTTCACTATGTTAGGCGCCTTCGTCCGTTCGAAATGCTTGTTTAGAGTGTTGGTGAATCACACGTCATTACAGAGATCGCATGGTGAGATAGAATGGTTTCTCTTCCAGGCAGTCATGTACGAACGCTCCCTAACCGGTGTACTAAGGAAGAGCACTCGTCATTACACCCGTCAAAAAAGAGCGTTGTTAAGGGAGCTCGTTATCTTGTCCAACAAAGAATCTTGCCTCCTTAGGGTACATGCTATCTTCCTCCCCCAATTGTTGCACTGCTCCCCACAGACGTCGGGGGACATGAGCTCGTGGACTGATTCCCAGATCAACTGCGTCCAAGCAGGAGGTGACCTCATCACCATCAACGACGAACAGGAGCAGCAATTCGTTTACGATGAAACGATACGGCATTACGACAACATCTGGATTGGCTTGACGGAACTGGTGAACTATGATACCTTCTGCGACAAGGAATCTTGACAGATTTACCTTACAGTAAAATTTGTTATTATCTTCGACGTTCCATTTTAATTTCTGCGTCACGTTGTTGAAGATCGATTAATGGCTTCCGGACGAGATTGTATCGTTTCATCATTGATTGTAATCGTGGTTTGTAAAACACAGATAAAAAAACACATATTATTGATGCATTGAACACATCATCAATTCTCGTCAACCTTCATTAAAATATATAACATCCATATTTGTCAGCACTGCACGACGTTTACTGGTTCTGTCGTAAATATCAAATGCACTAAATTAATGTCATCGTATCAGAGCATTTTACCCCATTAATTTGGCTTATGACTAGACTTGTAGGAAATGAGGGTCAAATAAAGATTTGTTAGAACAACTTGTACAATTCCAGTAAAATGTAAACTTGTCATTTCAGAACCACCCAAACCAGTGGTCCTGGGTGGCCGACAACAGCTCATACACAAATTGGAACTCCAACTATAGCATGCCAGTGTGAGTCCTGAGGAGCAATATCTCGTAGTACTATTTGCATTGCAATCTATAACGTATGCGTATGAGGCGAGGGAGAATGGACAATAAACATGCACACGAATGGACGACCGAAAAACGCAGTAATAGCACAGATCCGTATTTTTTTTTAACATTTATTGAAAAAAAATGCAGGAATGAATGACAATGAGGTACAGTTATAAGTAGTTAGTATGTCGTCTAAACGCAAATGCGAAGGAATTAGATAGGGGTTAATTAGCGGTGGGCGGGGTGGGGGGTAGGACGCGATGCATGCACCT
>SDVV010018902.1:0-13648 GCA_016164225.1 Gammarus roeselii | reverse complement strand
ATGCATGCTTACACGCACAACCCTACAATTGAATTAAACTTCATTGCCCTAGTCCGAATCTAAAAATTCCTTGTACATCAGATCATCAAGGGCTGGCTTATAGCAAGTGATATCTCTCAACCGCACTTTGTCAGCAGGCAAGCCATTCCACACACCAACACATCTCATACTGAAGAACCTACTGCAGACATCAGAAGAGCAAGGAGGAAGCACCAGCTTCAGAGGATGACCTCTAGTACCAACTCTTGGAGCCAAAGAAAACATAGTTAGCAAATCTTCTGATTTCCCATGCAAAATTTTCCAATATTTGTTCAGGTCTGCCCTAAGAATCCGACCCTTAACGAAAACAATTCCAGGCTCCTCAAATGACCACCATCGTCCATGTCAGAAAGTCCATAATTGTTTTAGGTCCATCTCCAGTAGCCTGCAGTTTCCACAATATCTAGTGTTCCACACGCAGGATGCATACTTAATAAGGGGACAAATATGCAAAACATACAATGACAGCATAAATTCCCGTGACCTGCAAACAGTTGATCTCAACAAGCATTTGGCCAACCCACCAGCCTTTGCAGCCACCACATGAATATGATGGTGGAATTGTAGACTGGTATCTGCACTGACACCCAAGTCTCTGTGTGTAGGGACAAACTTCAATACTCTGCTCTGCAGGACTCATCGCAGCAACTGGACTGCTCACGATGCCATTCACACAAACGCTCATCACTCTGCCAGAGAGGAACGCAGAGATCCTGGCTAGCAAAAAATTACAAACGCCCATGGATTCCAATGTGGACAGGAGCACATCATGACTCCCCACGTCAAATGCCTTCGAGAAGTCCAGAATCACAACATCTGCAATATATCCCTCAGCAATCCACCTCCCAACATCATCATAGGTCAACAGCAATTGGTCCTCAGTGCTACGGCCTCTCTAAAAACCATACTGATGAGGTGATAAAATATTATTGCTCTCAAGGTACTCAGTCAACCGTGATACAACCATTCGTTCCACCGATTTGCAGCAAACTGATGTCAAGCTCACAGGCCTGTAATTCAGAAGATCAGTGTGGGAATTGGCTTTGAATATTGGTACAACCAGCAATCTGCTCCAGGGTTCAGGGACCATTCCTGTCCTCAATGACTTTTGAAAAATCAAACAAAGAGGGAGGGAGAGCTCAACAGCTTAGTTCCCTAGCAGATGTGGATGGAGGCCAACTGGACCCACACAGGAACTGGGATCAAGATCGGAAAGAACATGCTGGACCCCCAACCTAGGAAAGTCAACATCGGCCAAACTTCCCGCAAAAAATAGGAAGGGGCTGGGGGGGGGTTGGTGCTGCACTAACAAAGACTCCCAAAAAAGAAGCAGCAAAGACTTTGCATGTCCTACCAGGATCCGGCACTATCTCACCCGTCGGAAAGCGGAGAGGACCAACAGCTAGGCAACCAATCTTTTTATTTCTCACATAAGCATGGAACAGCTAATGGTTATCAGGCCTGTTTAGTAAATAAGACTTACTTCTTGCTGGAGTCAATGGAAAAATGTCTATATTTCCTATTCGGCTCACTACATTTGTGTTATCTCTTGAGAGCACTGGCCAAATTGCGACCCTCAGCCCCACTGACCTGCTAGTATGTAAGCCATGCCTCCGATCTCTCTGGGGCTAGAGCGGAGGCGCCCTCAGAGCCCATGCAGGGGGCCAGAACAAACAGGCATGAGAGGTATGAACTCATCAATGAGGGACAACAAGACTGATTGAAGAAAGGAAAGATCTTCAAACACTGAAGAATAGCTAAATTCTAGCCCCTAATCAATCTGGGACAAATCATCCAAAATTTTGGCATTCCCCTTGTGCCAAATACGTCCCTCCCCCACGGCCATGCGCTCCAGCCCTTTCCCACTGAAGATATACTCAAACGCGAAAGGAGAATGCTGGCAGCAAGGCAGCCGTGGCAACACAAACACCTCACTAGCACAATCATCTTCACATGTGAAAAGAAGATCCAGTATATTGTCAGAGAGTATAAAAGTAGGCTCTCTTACCCACTGCCAAAGTCCAAGAGATGAGCAACAGTCTAAAAATTCCATGTCAATAGGCTGAATGTTGCCATCAATAAGGTTCATGGACCAAAAATTGTTGGTAGCTAAATTAAAATCACCTGCAATGATCAACTCCTTGCCAGGGCAGAAGTTCAACAAGCTGGTGTTTTCTAAAATTTTATAAGAAGGCCAATGAACAGCCATAATCCACAAGTCAAAATCAAATAGGTGCACAACTACAACATTTGGAATGAGCACCTCAAACATCAAAAATGCAATGTCCTTATGCAGATACAGCAGCGATCCATGCTTTCGAGCTGTGCCATCCATGTCTCTCCTGACAGAACTATAAAGATGATGCAACAGAAGGCAACAACCACGTTTCACTAACAGCCACACCACAGTCACAGCAACACCACAACTGGCGGCAGCCCTAGATCCAGAGGTAGCAGCACCGCAACCATTGGCATCAGAACCGCGACCGCCGCAGCAGGACCACAGCCAGACAAAGCATTACTCCCACCAGCAGCAACAACACCACCACTTTCTGCAGCAACATAACCAGCTCCAGCAGCATCACGACCAGCTGCTGCAGCAGCACCACGACCACCTGCAGCAGCACCATGACCAGCTGCAGCAGCCCCACGACCAACTGCAGCAGCACCATGACCAGCTGCAGCAGCACTACGACCAGCTGCAGCAACACCACGACCAGCTACAGCAGCACCACAACCAGCTGCAGCAGCACCGCGACCAGTCGTAGCAGCACTGCGACCAAAAGCACTGCGGGTCACCACCCTGGCATAACTGCCTCGACTTGCACCAGGAGCAGCGGCCCTCTCCGCATGCTGCCGGGCACAACCAGCACCACAGACTACAGCCGAGCCAGCTCTATGCTCCTCCCCACCCACAGTAGGCTCCTCTTCCTAAACAACTCCTAGCATTATTTGTATGTAAGATCCCTCTGGATAAATACCCTTTGACCTCTGTCCCTACCTTTTAATTTTCTTGCATTCAACAGAATCTCACTCCTTGCGCTGTCATCATAGATCTTTGCTCTGAACATTCCAATCTGTCTGTTTACTCTATTCCCCTCATGCAGGTCACATTCAGACTCAATAAGACGTCTCACCACGCCCTAAAAACCACTCTTCAAATCACCAACTGTCTCACCCAGGCCTCTTAAAATTACATTGTTTCCATTTCAGCTGCTCCTGGACCTCTTGCACCTTTTCCTGAACAACTTCATTAAGTTGGGCAGACCTGGAAAAAAAGCTCAGGTGCAGCCTGCTCAGGAGCATGAGGTGTACAATCATGGTTCTGGGCAACCTTTGTACTGCTCATCAGCACTCGAACCTGGGCACACAAAGCCCCAACAGTCACAACCAGTTGATTAAAGGCAGACTTACTATTCCTAGTATGGTTCATAGTAAGGTGTACTGTGTTGTACACCCTGGTGCAGTTTGATACGGTGGGGTAGTGACTACGTGCCGTTATGTTGCGTGTTGTACCCTCCGCACACAATGTTCAAAACCCGAAAGCCTTGTGAGAGCATCAGGCACTACAAAGATGGTCTTTAGGTACCCTTAGCATTATTACAGTGAGATGAAAAAAAATACCCAAGATACTGCCAGCATTGTCGATAAACATGGTTTGAGAGTAACTCATGTCCTGGGAAGGTCATTGTTTCCATGTAGCCTATTCCCACAATATAGTTACAGACTAGGCCAACCTGTCTTGATTCTGAGCACAAGAGCCTCCAGGATTCTGTCTTGGACTAAAAATACTCTCAGAGGGAATTCAGAAATAGTCTTCAAAATGGCTATAGGAAACAAAGTAATTTTAAATTTGGTTAATAAAGATAGAGAAATACCTAATGTAAAAAGCCTGCCAGACTGTCCCAGAGGTCATAATATCCACTTAGAAGCAACACCACAGATCTGCTCCCCCTACTACAAAATCCTGACTGGTGTACTAGCCATGCTAAGCACAGCATTGGAAGAGAAGGGAATATCTATAGCAGATCCCTGACATCTTTTCTCAAAAAAAAAATTAAACAGCCACTAGCTTGTTTTTTTTCCTAATATTCATCAACTAATTCTGTTGGTGCTTCATGACACACTTGTTGGGCACTTGTGCTATCTTGATATTTATTCAGAGAACAGCCTGAGCATAAAGATGAGAAATGAAACAGCTTTACAGTGTATTACATCTCTCTAAATATGACCACACATATAATTTCAGTGAGCAATATTAAAATGGTACAGCCTTTTTTATTTGCTCTAGATGTGTTAGATTAGATTAAGGTAACAAAACATGCACAATTGCTTATGCTGAGGAAGGGAGATAAAATCAAGTGCCTTGGGGAGAACACAGTGAAGTAGATGCCTTGAAAAGGTCATAGAATCAATGGAGTGCAATAGCACCAGTAGGTCATATAGATTGATGAATGCAGAGTTTGCAAGAGAAAACAACTACTTAAGAAAAAGCAGGAGATGGTGTAGTGACATGGGAAGGTATACATTTTAAATTCCCATAGAAGGCTAAAAAAAACTCTGCCCTGGGAATGTTAATAAATACCAAAAGACCAGGCAAGTCATAATAAAAAATATTTATTAAGAGTTAAGGAATGAAAAGACTCTTTGTTGATGCAATTGAAAGAGGAAACTATTGCTCAGGGCGCAATCATTATGCACTTGAAAGAGAAACCAAATCAAGTACCTATATATATATCCTGAGGACACAAAGAAGCTTCTGCCATGACCAGGCCACAAGAGCCAAAGAAGATAAAAAGTAAAGGAAGACCACACAGATTTCAATGCCCCAGAAAGGTTGAAGAGTGACATCTACTTTATGGTGAGAAGGAGAATGTTAACTGGCTTGAGAGGGTTAAAAAATACATAGGCCCTGAGAACTTTAAAAGTATACATGACAGCTCATGTCTTGAGAAGATAACTGAAAAGTTTGAAGAGTGGCAGAATAATAATAAAATAAAATACATTGTTGAATGATGTTTCTTTGCATGGGAAAGAGGAAAGGCAATTCCTTAGGATGGCCAAGTCAAATATTCTCAGAAACACAAAATAGTGCCTTGAGGAAGAAACAAATAGCTGCCTTGACAACTTGAAAAGAACAAAAAGCCTATGTAGAGCATTAGCAGAGAAAGTCTTCATAGATTTAGATGGCCTGGGATGATTATTGATTAGAGAATGGAAATTCTATAATTGCACTGTGTTGCTTACAGGTAGATAGATCGATGACAATGTAGGTACTATTAGAACCTCTCCTACCAAGCCATACCAAACATTGAAGCCTGTATTTCAAATGCAGAGGTCACATGTTTCTGACAATACTGGGAGGGTCATCTTTATCCCTGTCTTTTCATCTCCCTTAACTGGTTCTTTGTTTAATTTGGAATAAACTGACCACCAACATAAAATTGGAGAATCAAACTACCATTACCAAATGAAAAATACAAAAAATATTCCCTCTCAATCATCAATAAATTATCAAGGTTAAAAACTCTAACCTTAATGGTCTATTCACTCAAGTAGCTACTTTGATAGGTAAAATATATATGCCAGAAATTTGTTCATTATTCGTTATTTTGGGGCTCAGGCTATTTTGTAAACATTAGCAGCAACCCTTCCAGGCTAGGTTAGCAATAATATGAAATACTGAAAAATCTAATTCTAGTAGTTAGTTGTTCATTATTAAAGCTAGAAATAATCTGTAAAATACAGTCACAATCTTGGTTATCCCTTATTGGTAAACCCACGGACAGGCTGCAGCAATAGTTGTTGCTAGTGCTACTGGAAACTTTCCTACCAAATATCACTTACATTTGTATATTTCTAACCCTAGGGTCCTGAGCTACCATATAAGTCTTTTAAGAGGGCCACTTTTCAACTTGTAGGGCAAATACATCTATTATCCTAGTACATCCATACTTTCTACAAATCCTCAAAATAAGGGAACACCCCAAGATTTTTAAGCCATCCTAAGCAGTAGTATTTTGGTATACTTTCTGTTTAACATGCATCCTATATGTAGCTACAGGGTAAAATAGCACTATGGACTCCAAAGTTACAACCCAATTCCCATCCTAATTTTGGATTTAATTGGTTAATCTAGAATCAAAATTAGGTAGTAGCTACCAATAAAGAAATTAGTCAAGCCATTCACTGGCACATCTATAACTGATCCTAAATAAATAAAGCCAGGACTCACATTGAGAGCATATATGGGTAAATAGTTATATATACATGAAATGGGACTCAAATTTGTAAACTCATATTTTACTGGACTCCAAATCTTAAATAGATTCAGTTCAATTTAAATGATATGAAGTTGGTGAAAAAGTAATGGAAGCAGAGGTGAGAGGCATAGGCCTAAACAAAAGGAGGGCCAAATTTTAGGGTGATGGATGGCATGAAGCCATGAAGCAGGCATTCAGAAGGATCAGTGTATGACAATGAGTAACTGTAGCAGCAGTGTGTGCAATGGATAGGCAATAGATATGAGGGGAGAATATAAATGAATGAGTTATGTGGCATCTCTATTCTGATGTGCTTTGAGTCTGTATGTGACGATTGTGACCTTGCATCAGTATTTGTGGATCTGCATCTATAAAATTGGAATAGCACCCTGACTAGAGCCTAAACTACTTACCAACAATTAAAATTCACTGAATATTTTCTTGAAGTGCCGAGCTTAGAGGTTTGTAGCCGACTATTGCATCTTCCTGTCAATGGGAAGTTTTATCAGCTAACTCGGGTTAAACTGTTACTTGACAACTTGCGTGAATCAGTGCAATAAAGATATCTCTGAAGTGGTTCAGAGGTATATTGCAAGTATTTATGATTGGACTTATTTAACCATTTTCTAGATAACGTATTCTATCTAGATGAAGATGTTGATGTAAATAAGGGTCATGTAGCAGTATTCCATGAAAGTGATTCCATCATTCAACCACCGTGTCAACAACCATCAGCTGACTATCCGATGTAAACACAATGTCGAAGTTCATTTTCACAGAAATGCGTAACTCTCATCACATGTGAACTGAGCTGCAACTTAGCTCATGCCTGAACAGGTGATTATTATTGTCAATCAATGCAAAACCATATCCCCAACGCCACATCATTGTCCCGGTCAGAAGTAGTGGTTCAACGAGCTAACACTTTTTCCGCCAGAGGACAAGTGCCTGCATTAGAGCAATTCATCAATAGCGGCAGTAGTGAGAGAACACATCAAACACGTTTCGTACATGACCGATTTTTTGAGCCACTGAGCTTTTCAAAATACATTGCTGAGAAAGGTTTAGGACCAACCGGCATCTCTGAAAATAAGGTTCTGTCAAACAAATTCCGGCGTTGTAAAATTTACTTCAGATTGTGTCGTATCATGGTAGAGCAGAATCCAAATTCAACGCTGTGGCTATGAATGATAGAGATCTAGCAGGTTAACCATTTACAACGCACTTTGTATTGACATTAGTGAACTAGAGTTCTTTGCTTTGCTACTTGTAGATTTAATTTAATAAGTCTTTAAATTTATCGAAAATGTATTTGAAAATATGAATTTGATATATAAGGTGAAAGGATTGGTATCGGCTATTCTTGGTATCGGAAGTATCTGTATTGGTACCGGTCAGAACCGGGTGTCGGTGTCGGTATCTGTGGAAAAGCAGGTATCGTCGCACCTCTATCATTACTCATATAATTTATCAAATGAATTTTCGTCCAACCACTGAAACAAACTCTCTCCAAATGTTATTGTTGACGTTTAAAATGCGAAAACACTCTGCGTTCATTCCCTAATACATATTGATTATAAATGCATGTATATTTTTCATACAGCGGGATCCGCTTTCAATCAAGCCTGATTTCAAACAAACCGTCCCTGGAAGGTATTTTATTAGCTAATGGTGCGGTAACACTGTTATCCATTACCACTGCTCTCATGTGGAGCTGAGGCTTTGAAAATTTGTGAGCTAGTAAAGCACTGTTCCGACAACGCTTCTGCGATCGCAAACTCAGGGGGTACTCATGAAAAACTTTGCGACTCTCGTCTGATAGTTAACACGATCTACAGAAGAAAAAAAATATTAGGCTTGCTTGCCACTTACAGAATCTGCCAAACATCGGAGGATGTTCAAGCACAAGGACAATTCAGACCGAGAATTGCAACGTCGAGAGTAGTAACTATTAGTAACTACACTCGGATCAGTTTACGGAGAAACGGTGTGGGATTGGGGTAGTCGCGGTTGACGTCAGATTCGAAGGAAAAAATACCGGATTTCGTATCAGAATTCCTCTCAATAGCAATGTGAACCTACTTGGAGCAACCTAGCTTGAGCAATATTATTTCGCATCAATTGCAATGAACTTTTATTATATATAGAAGAATTTTTATGGGCACTTCTTCTTCGCCCTTAGTTAACGGTGTTTGTCTCAAAAGTCCCGTAGAAAATATCAAACAACTGCAGCAGGCGACGGGGAACAGAAATCTTAGCTATTCGAGATGGATCGATCTTAATCTGATGGACTTCCAGTATAATTTTTGCAGATCCTCAGCAACGAATTTACAAGCATGAAACTACATCAAATTCTGTAGACCGTAGATGCAACTAAATACTTTCTATACTCGATGACACCGACACCTAAGAGGTGTATTCAGAAGGGTTTGAAAATATGAAAGAATGCACTGGGAAAATTTAAAGAGTCGAGTTTCATAACCGTTTCAACTGCAAAACATGCTGAGACCGTACAATTTTAGAGCCGTTGATGCCACTTTGGGATAGGAACAAACATTTTATTCGTATTTGACATGATACATTTCCATTCATTAAATAGCTTTCGATGATTGGGGCCAGTAGGTCTATCATGATTTTTTAACGGGGAGAGAAGTGGCATACTTACCCAAAGAGGAAGGGCACAGTAAACAATCTTGAACGGTCAGAAAGAAAGAATGGTAGCTACGAAACTTATTTGCAAAGGTGGAGGGAGCACAGGTGCGCACTCTCAATGGAGGTTCAGTTTCAAGTATGTCTTGGATCCGCTTATAGTTGAGAATAGAGAGTTAAGAGTTGTTAAGAGTTAAGTGACTGGAGTGCTGGTTCATGTAATTTATTTTTGGTATATGTTGGCAATATATTATTTTTAGGCAAGTTTTCATGACCTTCGATTCTTTTCGAGATTACTGGCCCGGACAGTTGTACCAACTTACTTTCCGCTCTCAGAAAATCACTGGGGACGCGCCTGGAAGTAAAAGAAGGCACGGCATCGTCTCCCCTCCCCTCGGTGCGCTACTGAATGTGGACGTTATGTCTCTCTGGATTTGAGCAATAGATATTAACCCGATATTCGTACGTATGCAATTGAATTTACGGACAGAATTTTATAAACAGCACCCCAGCCTGAATAAACATTCTAAATGAGATGTGCTCAACGCGTAGTCAGAAAGCATCTTTTATATAGAAAAAAACATGGCCACCTTGAGGCGCGTGTTAGAGGAATGTGATTAATTGCAGTAACAAAAACCACAAGATGATCAGGTTGCTGATTCAAAAAAGAAGTTCATATGCAAATATTCCACTCGAAACACGCCATTGTGTAAGTTTTTCTTGCACGATCGGCTTACAACACACAAAAACAATCATATATGTTTAGAAAATATCTCAGAAATTACTAATCGGTTGTGAAGAAGATACGAGTCTACAATGGAAGGGTATCGAGAGTTTTGATAGCTCATCGTGACCTCCGACGTTAAGAACGTACACTGACCTGTCAACTATTTTCTACACTATTTCGTTGCGTATAAACATGATTTTTGCATCGCGCAAGTGCCATTAACAGTTCATGCACCATTATTGGTTGGTGCCTTTTATCCTTGTAGAATAATTTCATATGCTGCTAGTGAGTAACCTATAATTACGTTAGGGTAGGCCAATGCAAGAAATTTATTCTCAAAGGCTGCGCAGTGGCTCACCGCAGGTGAGGAGCGGCCGCTAGAATGATATAAGTGAAAAACGTGAAATTATCATAAATTCACGAACTTGTTAAGAATCATGCTTTCTAAGATGAGTGCCTCCCGTCCTCGAATAACTCTTAGGTACGCCGCTGACCCAGCACTCATAGCATACACGACCAAAAGTTGTGCGTCGAAGTTGGTGCTTCACCAAAACAAATAATTGTTGAAATAAACCTCGGAAAAAGGAATTGAAATCAATATGCTGGCCCCCATCCTTTATAATCTGACCAACCTGCAGGCTGCTCATCAGTGTCGCACCTTGGGAGGAGAGAGGGGAGGTGGTACTCCTAACAAATATGAACGCTCACCTAAATTCAATGGTGGCCGGTCCCATCATGCGCCACTGACTACTTTGATACAACATCGGCATCACCCACTAGTAGTTTAATGCTCGTTTTTACTGGTAAACTGGAATGAACATACAATCTTATTCCTGCACCACAGCTCAACACTCATGCTCAAAAGTTTGTATCATGTATTGACACTAGTAACAGCGACCATACACGTCCAGGTGCCTAGCTAAAAATTAAGCCAAGAGGGGGGCGGTTACCCATTATTCATTGAAAAGTCAGTGAACTTAATTTGTAAAATTTGAATTTTTTAGAGCTTCACAATGCCTTTCTTCATTTTTTTTTCCAGGAGGGGAGCGGAAACCCTTACATCCTAGAGACGCTTTTGTGTAAACGTCTTCTGCAATGTATACAACAGCACAAGAAAATTCGTTGTAGGACAATGTGCTTCACATAACAAACATTATACTGCGCTGGACGATGTTAGTGGTCAAGCATACGAGTGCCAATTGTCCATTAGATCAATTCACATTTTTGCAAATACATTTTACAATAAGTGGGTTGCCCCTCACGCATCCCTTGAACGCTGATATACTGGAATAGACGTTTGTGGAAAGCGTAATCTTCTATCTTTGTCTGCGTTCGGGCCCAACCAGAGTTCGTAGGAAAGTGCTAATTCAACGACGAAATGTAGCAGCTTCTAGACGGCACCAAAAATGAACCAATGGGTCTGAAAAAAACACATATTCGATGCATTTAAATTTGCCCAGTCCTAATTTACCGATAAAAAATAAATCGAATTTGACAATGGTAATTTCCCCTCATTTAATTCCGCTTCAGTAATTATTGGAAACTCTCACTTCATTTAGAACACCCTTTGCAAACAAAGTCGTCACATGGATCTTACAATATCTCAATAAACATCGAATCCTAAATTGATACTAATATTAACTGTTCGGAAAGTGCTTTTTTGTATGTTTATTTCTCGTTCCATTTTCATAATGCATTTAATCTTATATAAAAATTTGCGGAATTCGTTCTGCAACCTTGCCAAATGTAGTGAAATGAATGCCTCAATTATTTCATTAGAGATTCCAATTCGTATAATCATTTGCGTCGTGTCGACGTCGAGTGAATCAACACATTACTTCCTCTTCTCCACCACGCTCTTTAGGTATGCCGAAGAGGAGGAACGCAAAGGTTTCATCATGACAATAACAAGAAAATTGAGCACTTCATTCTGAGTAATCATTCTGCAAAAGCATTACCGTCTATAATTGTGTACTGATATTTAAATTTAAAGAAGTGCTCATTTATTCACTACGAACGAAGTATAACCATAGGAATTACTGACTAGTCTCACAGTATGTATGATACGTAATGTATGCTTTAAACGACCGATATTGAGTGGAAACGTTTCCTCAAAGGAAGTACATAGATGAATACTTAACTCTTAACCTGTGAAGTTTTTTAGCCTCTCGTTTGTGGCTGATGTTGTCTATCTTCCCCGCGATGCAAAGAACTTCGTGCAATTATTAGGCATTTTGGCTCAATTCCCATTGTTTAGATATCAAGCAACTTACGCAGGGCGTTTCTCTGATATTATTGAAGATAAAATGGCACTGTCACGATTTAAGAATAATGATGAAATAGATGACAAAATGCCTTTTGATTATTGAATGAGTGAGCAACTTCCTTTAAAAATGTTTCCACAATAATATTACGGCTGACATTACAATCTGACACAAAATGCATGCCTTCATAACTGAGCTCTATATACTGTCATGTTACAAAAGTTCTCATACTGCTCTTAATGATCGTGACATCGAGCGACCAGATGCAGTGAGTGACGCGGTGTTTGGCTGCCTGCTCATACCAGGAATGTTGCAGCACTTTGCGTCATGTGTTGGAGCTCGTCACCAAGGCAACGGACACATCGCAGACATCGCAAGGGTCAGGGACAGTGTTGATGCTTCCAGAAGTGTCGGACGGGTGGAACGGTGTACAGAAGGAGGACCTACTAGAGGCGAAAAAGGAGATAAATGAGCAAACAGGAAGGATTTTAATACTAGTTGGTGTCGAAAGTACGATGGGTATTACTTGGGGACGGTGTGTGTTATCGCTGTGAAGTAGATACTTATATCGATCATCAGACTATGTGTGTCAAGGTTGACCATGTGACCAAAGGAATGTGTAACTGCAACTGTCACGTATTGCACAATGGGTTTAGTAGGAGTGTGGCTAAAAAATGTTGATATTTCAGGCCTTTTTAAATAAAGAGCATAAGAAATTACCTAATGTCTCAATGGCTACTAAGAAGGGCCACGGTAGTGTCATCCCGTGACTTATTAAGGTGTTACACATCATGATCGTTATTTTGGTTGGAGAGAATATACCAACAATAACGTTGGGAAACTTATGTAAATGGACAGTGAATTCATCATAGGAAAAACTTCAGTCCTCGCCAAGATTCGATCCTGCGTCGTCGAAATAAGAGTCCTGCACTTTGCAGTCCTCGCCAAGATTCGACGCAGACCGAATCTTGGCGAGGACAGAAGTTTTTCCAATGATGAGTTCACTGTCCACATACATTATATAGGTGATAATCCTAAAATGGATCTTACAATATCTCAATAAACATCGAATCCTAAATTAATACTTATATTAACTTAAACATACTTTGAAACCTGAATCGAATCCTTAAATGGAATATCACTTCAACTACGTATGACTTAATGTTCTGAGGCCTGCGACTGGATCCAGGCAGATGCACCGTTATGCTACTACAAAGAACGTGAAGATGAACGCTTTCTTTTAGCTATTCACTCGCGCTATTGATGAGCGAAATTAAACATTGACTATCATCCATAGGCTTCATGAAGGACACTCATCCGCAGTGACAGGTGCTCAGGAGTCTTGTAAGGAATCAAGCCGGTTCACAATTTGCCAACTGCACAGAGCTTCACCCGCGTACGAACTAGTTCCGTGTCTTTACAGTTTTCTTGAAATTTATCAAAACACTTGGGAATAATTATTTTTAGTACAAGTTTTTTCACTCAGTCTGGAAATAATAAATAAATGATCAATGAACAAGGAGATCATCCCAAATGATTTGTACAATATGACTGTTGATGGTCAGAGTCATTTCATTATTTGAAAGGGTCGGATATTTTTGTGATCATTGACTAACGGTCGTTGACGATAAAACCTCATGTGGCAAGATTTGAAATATTCATTTTCACCTAACCGTTATAAATTACAGTTATGACACCTATCTGAC
>SDVV010018901.1:0-13648 GCA_016164225.1 Gammarus roeselii | reverse complement strand
CCGATCACTCGATATCAAGACCACACCCTCTCGTGCCCTACCTTCCTCCACACCAGACTTTCTTCCACTTACAGCACCAAACTCACATTCGCCCTTACCTTTCAACTTTGTCTCACTCAGCGCCAACACATCTAACTTCCTCCTCAAAGACATCTCACCAATCTCCCTCCTCTTTACATCACTCGTACTACAGCCACGCACATTCAGCGACCCTAACAATAGGGTTTGGAGAGGCGTGTGCCTCTCCTCACCCCGCTCGTCTTGCCGTCTTCGAGGAAAGGTTTTTACAGAGAACGGGATTCCTAGCCCCTTCGCTCCGCCCCGTTTTGTCGTCTCCGACACGCTGGGGATTGCGGTAGCCGATTATACTCCTGGCTACGGGGCGCCCCTTTAGTCGCCTTCTACGACACGCGGTGGATACGGTAGCACGATTCTAAGGCCCCGGCTACAAGGCAGAAATTGACACCATGAAATTCAAAATGTTAACAACACAAGCCACATCGGCCTAATTAAATTAGTTTGAGTTAATAGTTAATAGTACTCCTATGTACGAAGATCATACATAGGATTATTTCCAATGAAGAAAATCGCTGCAACGTAGAAGGCGAGGCAACGTGTGGTCACGTCTCTTAGCATGTGATAGTGCTCTGATGACACGCTATTGACTAAGAACGATAAGTCTTAGGTTTGTTTCGTAGGTAGAAGCATACACATTTACACAATACGTCAGAAAGGGATTAATAAGGTTATAGTACAAAAGACTGTGAGCAGAAGTCGTGAGACAATTTTTAATTTTGTAAAGGATGATACACGAAGTCTTTGACCTACTATTACACCAAGAAACAAATGCAACTGGTCGACCTTTCAATTTGACTAGTGTGTTAGGAATGGGTATCATCCTCCTGGAAAATATCATGACTTGCGTCTTGTCGACATTTAGCGTCAGCTTGTTGGATGTCAACCAATCTGAACTGTGAACCAATTGATAATTCATATTAGTGATTGTATCATAGAGGTTTTTCCCAGTCGAATAAACTGTAGTGTCATCCACAAAAAGAACTAAGGATAGCCTGTCGCTAGTGTTTACAATGTCATCAATATATATAAGGAAGAGCAAAGGCTGAAGGATCGACCCTTGCGGTATTCCTATATTTAACGCACTGACAGATGATGATTGTTTATTCCAACTCACTAGGTGTTTTCTATCAAGAAGATAACTTTTTATCCAGCTCTTATCAATGGAACTGACTCTATAATGCTGTAATTTTGCAACCAAAATCTCATGATGCACGCAATTGAATTCTTTGATAAAATCCATAAAAGTTGCAATGGTGACTTTACCACAATCAAACCCACCAACAACGTCTCTAGCAAACTTCAATAGAGCATGCTTTGTGTTCCTGGAAGCCTAATTGATTTTGGCTAAGTAGGTTATTTGAGACAAAATTACTATATCGCCTAGCATAATTTCATTTTTTCAAAAACTCTACTTAAGACGGGCAGGACAGATATTGGGCGATATTTTTTTAAGTCAGTTTTGCTTTTATTTTCAGAAATTGGACTAATTTTAGCGATTTTGAGTGCATCAGGAAAAATTTCTTGCACGAGTGACTTATTGATAAGTTGGGTCAACGGAGCAACAATAGTTCCAGATACAGCGTGACTGTTCGGGAATTGCATTCAGGACAAAGATTGGCTGTTCATGCATTGCATTCAGGACAAAGATTGGCTGTTCATGAATTGCATTCAGGACAAAGATTGGCTGTTCATGCATTGCATTCAGGACAAAGATTGGCTGTTCAGGAATTGCATTCAGGACAAAGATTGGCTGTTCAGGAATTGCATTCAGGACAAAGATTGGCTGTTCATGAATTGCATTCAGGACAAAGATTGGCTTTTTACATGAATTGCATTCAGGACAAAGATTGGCTGTTCAGGAATTGCATTCAGGACAAAGATTGGCTGTTCATGAATTGCATTCAGGACAAAGATTGGCTGTTCATGAATTGCATTCAGGACAAAGATTGGCTGTTCAGGAATTGCATTCAGGACAAAGATTGGCTGTTCAGGCATTGCATTCAGGACAAAGATTGGCTGTTCGTGAATTGCATTCAGGACAAAGATTGGCTGTTCAGGAATTGCATTCAGGACAAAGATTGGCTGTTCATGAATTGCATTCAGGACAAAGATTGGCTTTTTACATGAATTGCATTCAGGACAAAGATTGGCTGTTCAGGAATTGCATTCAGGACAAAGATTGGCTGTTCATGAATTGCATTCAGAACAAAGATTGGCTGTTCAGAAATTGCATTCAGGACAAAGATTGGCTGTTCAGGAATGGCATTCAGGACAAAGATTGGCTGTTCGTGAATTGCATTCAGGACAAAGATTGGCTTTTTACTTGAATTGCATTCAGGACAAAGATTGGCTGTTCAGGAATTGCACTCAGGACAAAGATTGGCTGTTCATGAATTGCATTCAGGACAAAGATTGGCTGTTCAGAAATTGCATTCAGGACAAAGATTGGCTGTTCGGGAATTGCATTCTCTAAATAATATTCAAAAGGGATGTTGTCGCTAATAAGTAACTCGTTTAGCGTATCAGGAATACTATTGAGGTAATTATTGAAAGTATTTCAAATCGTCTGAGGATCAGTGATGACTTCATAATCATAATACGAATTAATGTTTATTTTTTCCAGGAAAGTTACTTATGATTTTTTAGACTTCTTTGTTATTTCTTTGAAAGGTCTCTATCAAATTTTGAATATAGTTTTCGCGAGCAATATTTGTCAGTTTAGTGAACCTTCGAGTAAATTTTGTCCCGTAGTGTGATTACGGCAGCTTCATGTCCCAGCTTCACGTGTACGACCCCAGCGGAACCTGCAAGGCCCCATCCTCACCTGATGAGCCTCAGCTGCACAGGAAGAGCTTCAGCCTCACCTGCAATGCCCCACTCGCACCTGCAAGAGCCTGGCGTCACAAGCTAGACCCCTGCTTCTACTACAGAGCCCTGCCTCACGGGAAGAAGCTCAGCATCACCTACAGAGCACAGTCGCAATTTACAGGGACCAGCCCCACCTGCAGAGCTCTAGTCTCGCCTGCAGAGCCCCAGCTGAATTTGCAGGGCCTCACCCTCACATGGGGAGCCCCAGTCTCACCTGGGAAGCCCCAGTCTCACCTGGGGAGCCACAGTCTCACCTACAGGGCTCTAGCCTCAGCTGCAAGGCCCCAGCTTCACCTTCAAAGCCGCAGCCTCGCCTGCAGGGCCTCAGCCTCACCTGCAGGTTCCTAGCCTCATCGGTAGATCCCCAGTCTCACGTCAAAACCCCAGTCTTACCTTCTGAGCCCCAGCCTTATACCTGTATTGCTCCGCCCTCACCTGCTAGGCCTCAGCTAACCTGAAGAGCCCCTGTCTCATCGACAGGGCCCCAGCCTCACTTGCAAAGCCCGCCTCCCCTGTAGGGCCCTAGCATTGCCTGCAAGGTCCAGCCTCACATGCAGAGCTCCAGATTAAACTGCAAAGCCAAAATCACACATACAGGTTTCCAGCCTAGCCTGCTGCGCCCCAGCCTTATCAGGAGGGCCCCAGCCTCATCTGAACAACCCCAACCTCATCAGGAGGGCCCCAGCTTTAGCAGTAGAGCCCAAGCCTAACCAGCAAGGCTCCAGCCTCACCTGGAAAGCTCCAGCCCATATTTCAAAGCCCCAGACTTACCTGCATTTCCAAGCATCACCTGCAGTGTCCAGTCTCACTTGTAGGACCTAAGTCTCATCTAGAAGGCCTCAGCCTCATATGCAGAGCCCCATCCTCACCTTCAGATCACAGACTCACCTGCAAGGCTCGGTCTCACCTGCAGAGCCCCAGTCTTGCTTGCAGGGTCTCAGTCTCACTTATTGGATTCCAACCTCACCTGCTGGTTCTCAGACTCACCTGCTGGGGGCTTTCCCTGCAGGGCCCCATTATCACTTGCTGGGCCCCAGCCCCATTTGCATAGCTTCTCCCCTTCTGCAAATACCAATACTTACCTACAGGGCCTCAACCTCACTTGCAGGGTCCTAGGGTCACCTGCAGAGCCCCAATCACACCTTCAGGGCTCTAGCATCGCCTGCGGAGCCCCAGCCTAACCTGCAAGGCCCAGCCTCATCTGCACGGCCCCAGACTCACCTACTGGGCTCCAACTTCACCTACTGGTTCACAACCGTACCTTCTTGGTCCCAGCTTTACCTAGTGAGCCCCATCATCTCCTGCTAGGTCTCAGCTCTATTTGCAGGTTTTCTCCCTCTCCTGCAAAGCCCAAGCCTTTTCTGCAAGGCTCCTACCCCACATGCAGGGCTCCGGTCTCACTTGCAGGGCTTTAGCAACACCTACCGAGGCTTACCCTCTCCTACAAAACCCCAGCCTCACCAATGGAACCAACTTCCAGCGAAGGTTGTAAATAGCAATACAATCAGAACGTTTAAGTCTCAACTTGATAAGTTCTACATAAATCGCCGATATATAGCTAAACCGTTCCCTTTCTTGATGTTATAAAAGCAGAAAGGGCACATGAATCTCTCTTAGACGTTCTATTTTGGAACTACTCCTCTTGCTATCAAAAGGCAACCTAGTGTGGGACAATAGGCCTAATGTTGTCTTCCTACACATGTAACCTTGTAAAGAGAATCCAAACCTTACCTGCAGGGCCCCAGGCTTGCATGCAGGACCCCAACCTTACCTGCAAGGCCCAGCCTCTCCTGCAGAGCCCCAGTCTCACCTGCGGGGACTCAGTACCACCTGCAAGGCATCAGCCTCACAGTCAGGACCCCAGTCTAACCTGCGAGGCCTCAGCCTCTTTTGTAGATCCCAGCCTCATCAGCAGCATGAAGCCTCTCCTTCAGGGCCCCAGCCTCACCTGTAGAACCTCATGTTCACCTGCAGGGCTTTAGCCTCACCTGCAGATCCCCAGCCTCCCCTGCAGATCCTCAGCCTCACCTGCATGACCCAGCCTCCCCAACAGAGCCCAGCCTTGTATGAAGTGCCTGTCCTACTTGCAAAGCCCTAACCTCACCTACAGGGCCCCGGCCTCAACTGCTCGGCTTCAGTCCAACAAGCAAGGCTTTACTCTCACCGACAGGGCCCCAGCCTACCTTCTGAACCCTTTCTCACCTGCATTGCCCACCCTCAGCTGTTGGGCGTCAGTCTCTCCTAAAAGGTTTCATCTTCTCCATCAGAGCCTCATCCTCAGATGCATAGCCACTATCTCATTTACAGACTCTAGCCTAACTTGCAAGACACCAATCTTGCCTGCAAAACCCACCCTCACCTCCAGCGCCCCAGCTTCACTTACAAAGCCCCACATTCACTTGTTAGCCTCACACTCACCTTCAGATTTCAAGCATCACTTGCTGGGTCACTGCTTCATCTGCAGGGTCCCAAACTCATCTGTAGAACCAAAGACGTACCTGCAGGATTACTGACTCACTTTCAGGGCCCTTGCCTCACCTGAAGATCCCCACTCTCACCTGCAGTGCCCAGCCTCACCAGCAGAACCCCAGTCTCTTCTGCAGGGTCTCAGCTTTATATGTACAGTCATAGCTTCATTTGCAGAGCTCAGTCTCACCTGTTAAGTCTTGCTTCACCAGCAGAGCCCAGCTTCAAATACAGAGCCCAGCCTCACATGCAGAGCCTGTCCTGCATGCAGACCCCAGAGTAAACTGCAGGATCTTATCTCCACCTGTAGGGCCCCAACCTCACCTGCAGTGCCCCAGCGCTGTGACAATGCAACACACGTTGAGCTACAATCTCACCACAACCGACCCAACACACGTAACCGATTTGATGTATTGCCCGATGAAATGGACTCTCAGAATACTGAGGAAATTATTGTGTTGGTGATTACAATGCCACCTCCTTCAAATCAAATCAGCGAAAAGAGAGAATTTAACTGAAAATACTCGGCAAAACAGATTTGAAAATCGACGAGGTCGAAGCCATATTGAAAAGGAATAGATACATTCTTCTAACCGAATCATACTACAAGTCGGAGCTATGGACGTGTCGCACACGGAATCGACATGGAAAAGGTATAAAACCATGCTAAACGATATCAAAGATTCACACGCAAACATCCTTGTCACAGGCATGCTGTTCCATCCGAACCAAAGCAGATACAAGTTAAGCAAGATAATTTCTCTTAACAATCGCCCAGTACCTTTCTGCAAAGCCCAGAAAATCCCATTCTCTGATCATTGGGAAACTATGATTGACCCAAAGGACTATAACTTTAACAGAATCACCAACAAGGCTCGCATAAACGCGTATGGACTTGATACCATCGAAAACACCCTAAAAACATTGACGCTGGTCTTGTCACCGAAAATAAGTCAAAAAACGTACTCGATATCATACCCAAAACTCCGCCAGCAGTGTCCGACGAAATGACCCAACGACCTCCGCCCGTTTCAACACTCGATACACAACAAACACATGAGCCCAAAGAAACATCGCTGCAGATCCTAGCAAAAAAGTTCCTGTCATCAATCCAGTCCGAGTTAGAGGCAGTAGTCGCTGCTCCGCTAGTACAACCCGTGTAGACAAAGACGAAAGTCTTGGCTCCGACGTAAGGCCTCAAAGTAGAAGCTGTATAAGTCTAAAAAATGAAGTTAATGTAAATAACAGTACCCTCAAATGTTACTATGTGAACGCTAGAAGTCTCTGAGATAAAATTGGAGAATTGTGTATCAGTGCAATGAATGAAACTATCGACATAATAGCAATCACGGAAGCGTGGATGAAATTGAACACCAGGCATTATTTAGGTGAATTTACTATCCCCGGTTACTCACTATTTCACAGAGATAGACAAGGCCGAGAGGGCGGAGGAGTGCTATTTCTCATGAAAAACACACTGCAAATATTTGAAGTCACAATTCCAAATAGCAGACACGACATAGTATCAATCCATGTAGTCGGTAAACATATAAAATGTCAAATTACTCTCGTCTATCGTCCCGCAAAAAACAAGGTTGCAGATGATATCGATCTTCACAACACCCTCGTCGATGTCGTCACAACACAACACATTATTGTGCTTGAAGACGGCAATATTCCTGACATTGATTGGGAATCAGACGAATGCACTGCCACTGGCCAATGTCTGATTGATTTTGCAGACGGTAAGTTCATGACCCAAATGGTGAAGACACCTACAAGAGGTAGCAATATTTTTGACCTCCCAGTTAGCGCAAGCGACTTTCATGTCACGAACGAAACTAGCGAACAAAACTGTATCAGTTTTTTTGATAGAGCTCAAGATGAAAACGTCAACAAACTGCGAAAATGTCCCTAACTCTAGATTAGCTAACTTTGATGGCCTAAGAGAGTCAATAGCGTCAACAAATATAACCCTCGGATAAGATGTCAATCATCCGCTTAACAATTTTGTGACTGCCCGTAAAAATATTGAATATGAGCATATCCCGCGTAAAAACAGGCGAACCACGATGATTCAGCCTAAGTACTGGAAAGAACAATTGCAGAACCTTCAGTCACGAAAAAAGCCAAGAACTCGATAAAACAGAAACACCCATATGCCGACGTAGTAAAAAATGAATAAAACATCAGCAGAAGAGATCTAAAGAGAGTCCAGAAACGTTAAATCAAAGTATGAAAATGAAATTGCCATCAATGTCAAAACTAATCCGAATTTTTTTTTTAGTTATATTTCGAGCAAAAATAATCGAGATCTGTAATTGATCCTCTCGAGAACTATGTTGGTGAGCTAGAAACGGACGACACCAAAATGAGTGTCCTACTTAATGAATACTTTTGTTCTGTATTCACGTTAGAGAATCAGGATACTCCTGATCCTGAGGATATCATAGCGGAAAGACAAATTGAAGCTCTCAGCACAGAGAACTTTTCCCCGCCGAAGTTATCAAATATATAGACATATTGGAGGTCACTTAATCCCTCGATTCAGACCAAGTCCATCCTAGAATTCAAAAAGACTAGAAACGAAATCGCCGAACATTAATCGAACATTTTCACCAACTCTTACAAATGGCACCAGCCCCTTTAAATGGAAAAAGGCCAATGTTACCCCAATTTTTTAAAATAGGGGATAAAAAGTGTCCCGGAAACTACCGTCTAATTAGTCTCACTTCAGTCATTGGCAAATTGATGAAAAGTTTGATAACGGATAAAATGACAGAATTCTCAGAATCAAGCAAATTGATTGGCGACTCTCAGCATGGCTTTAGACACAGCCGTTTCTGTCTTACGAACTTGCAACTTTTTTTCGAGAATATAATAGAAATTCACGACACAAAATCTTCAATTGATATCATTTACCTTGACTTTCAAAAGGCCTTTGAAAAAATCCCCGACAAGCAGCTTAACAACTGGATAAAAAGCTGGTTCACTGACAGACGGCAGCGAGTAGTGTTTAACGAAGGCAACAAAATCGTAGGTATGAAATCTCGCACTATCTCGTACAAAAACCCGGACTGTATACTCATGCTATACAATGCATTTGTTAGGCAGCATCTCGAGAATTCCGTTCAATTCTGGTCTCCATATCATAGAAAAGAAGGTAATAAATTAGAAAAAGTTCAGCGTAGGGCTACCAAATTCGTCCCTTCGCTGCGGAATAAATCGTGCGAAGACAGGCTACGTGAACTCAATCTTTATTCGCTAGAGAAACGTCAAGTCAGAGGCGACATGATCGAAGTATGAAAGATTATGAAGGGTAAGAAAAACGTCGACCGAGCAAGTCTTTTCACTTTAGATACAAACGGAGTGACTAGGAACAATGAATACATGAGCTCAAAAGTACTCATTTAATACCATGTCGTTTTTTATAAAATATTTAACATTAATTGAAGTATGCCACAGGCTCAGCCATTTTACATGCAAGAGCCGTTCTCCACACGGCAACGTTCACACCGAGTAGACCTCCTGCCAAACAGCTATGAGCCACGTGGCATGCAGGCAATCACACAACACCGATGGATGCCGAAGGCTTCCGGATCACCAACTCCAACATCCAAATAAAAATTAGAAAAGGAGTTTTTCTTCGCGGCGTTGACGGAAAGTCAGTGTAAATTTAGTGATGGCATCATGTGAGAGTTTGAGCCAGCTTCTTTGGAGTGGGACTAGTCCACCGGCAGGTCATTCACTCAGTCTCCTCCAGAAAAAGCGAAGGTTCTACAATTAGGCAGCGCGTTCCGCGTTCAGTGGTATGTAATATTCACAATTTATCAGGGTTGTAGTGACTAACTGACTCTGAAAATTAGGTCTTGATAACATTATCTCTTAAGTGTGTTCTCCAAGTCGTAAGTACAAACCTATACCTATGTTTCCTTCTTCATGCCTTACCAGAAGGCTAAGGGATACGGCTATCCCCTTCCACCTCCTGTCCCTCACCTGCAATTGGGCCAGTCACGTCCGGCCTAGAGAATAGCTATAGAAGGGAGTACGACCATTCTTTGCGTTTTGTTAGCGGTAATGTTCCCGCGCCCCTTTTCCAGGTATAGATAAGTCCAAAGTGTTTAATTTTCCCACCAACGTAATGATGAGTAAGCGGTCTTTTCCTTCACCTCAATTTAACCCCCTTTGCTTGTTCGAACTGTAAGATTCTTTCTCAATATGAAAGATCTGCAGTTGTTTTTTTGTGGACACAAGCTCAAGTGTGGCACCACTATGACCGCATATTGATTCAATTGACTTAAACAATATACTAAATAAAATGCAAAATTCTTCATTTTGTTCTCCCCGGTCAATTTGAAAGGCTAGTCCAATGCCTCATCAAAAGGCAAAAGTTTACCCTTTAAAAACTAAACAAGCAGAACAGCTCTGAACAAAATCTAGGTATAAATATTTTTTTGCAGCCTGGCATGTTGCAAGTGAGGCCTAGAAGGTTGCAGGCGATGTCAGAATAGTGTTAAGTGTCGTCTCCAGACAGTTGTGATCCCAGCATGGCCATAGCAGCGACTAGCTGGGCGTTGAATCGGTATGCATATTAATAAGGCAAATACATTTTAAATTTGAAATAATAAGCTTCGCTACCAAGTGGGCAACGTGGCGGCCTCTCCTCACAAAATTCTTCCAGTGGAAGCTGTAATCCACGTTCAGAGCCCCGGATTCACTTGCAAGGCCCAGCTCCATCAGCAAAGCCCCAGCCTAACCAGCACCACCCCAGCCTCACCTCATAGGCTCCAGTGTCACTCGTAGAGCTCAAGCCTCACCTGCAAGGTCTCAGCCTCACCTGTAGGGCCTCAACCTCCCTAGCAAGACCCCAGCCTCATCTGTAGGGCCCAAGCCCCTTCTGCAAGACCCAAGCCCAACCTGCACGGTCCCTGCCTGATCTACAGGGCTCCAACCTCACCTGTTGGTTCCCAGCCTCACCTTCTGGGCCCCAGCGTCAACCTACTGAGCTCCTATTGGACCCCAGCTTCATCTGCAATTGGACCCCAGCTTCATCTTCAAAGCCAAGCCTCACCTGAAGGGATCCAACCTCACCAGCAGGGCCCCAGGCTTCCTTGCAGAGATCCAGTCCCACCTACAGAGGCTCAGCCTCTCCTACAAAGACCCAGCCTCACCAACAGTATCCCAGCCTCACCTGCAGGGTCCCAGCCCCATCTGCAGATTCCTAGCCTTGCTTGCAGAGCTCAGCCTCACCATCAGAGTTAAAGTCATACATGCAGAGACCCAGCCACACATGCACAGTCATGGCCTCACCTGCAGAGTCAAGCGTCACCTGCAGAGCCCCCGTCACACCGCAAGATTTGAGCCTTAGCCCCACCGCCCTGGTCCTAGCCTCATCTGCAGAGTTCCAACATCTCCTGCAAAACCACAGCCTTACACGTAGTGCCCCAACATCACCTAGAGCCCAGTCTGACATGCAGGGTCCCAGCATAACCTACTGTGCCCCAGCCTCACCTGCTTGGCCCCAGCCTCTTCTGCAGAACCTCAGACTCACCTACAGGACCCCGGTCTCACCTGCAGAGTCCCAACCTCATCTGCATGGTCACTCCTTCCAGACCTCAGCCTTACTTGCAATGTCCCAGTCTCAAGTGTAAAGATCTAATTTTGCCTGCAGCGACACAGTATTACCAGCAGGGCTCAAACCTCATCCGAACGACCCCAGTCTCACCTTATGGGCCTGAGCCTCCCCTGATAGTTACCATCATTACCTTCTCATTTGCAGAGCCCAGTCTCACCTGCAGAGTCCAAGTTTGATCTGCAAAACTCCAGCCTCACCTACTGGTTCTCAGCCTCACCTGCTAGTACTCAGCCTACTTGCTTGGCCTCAGCTTCACCTGTAGGGCCCCAGGCTCACAAGCAGAGCCCCACTCTCACCTGCAACGCCCACTAACACTTGCTGGGCCCCAGCCTCATCTACAAAGTCTCACCCCTTCTGCAGGGCCTAAGCCTCATCTGTAACGCCCCAGCTTCACGTTAGGGCTTTACACCTTATCCGCAGTGCCCAAGTATCACCTGTAGGGTGCCAGCCTTGCCTAGAGGGCCTCACTCACCTGCAGAGCCTCAGTTTCTCATACAAGGATCCGTCTCACACGTAGGACCTCAGCCATAGGTTCAAGGCTTCATTTTTACCTGCCGCGTGCCAGCCTCCCCGGCATGGTGCTACCTTAGTCTCTTGGGCCTCAGCCTCTCCTGCTAAAGAGGCTGATGCCCATGGACTTTACACCTTACCCGCATTGCATCAATCTCACCTGCAGCGCCCAGTCTCACCTGCAGCGTCTCAGACTCACCTGCTGGGTCCCACCTGCACATGCTGGGCCCAAGTCTTACCTGTAGCACTCCAATCTCACTTGCTTGGCCCCAGCCTCACCTGCTGCACTTCCGCCTCACCTGCAAAAAACAAACCTCACGTGCAGGGCCCAAGCTGCATCTGAACAGACCCAGCCTCACCTGCGGAGCTCCAGCATCATCTGCCGTGCTCCAGCCTCTCCTACACAGCCACAGCTTCACCTATAGGGCCTCAACCTCTTCTGCAGGATCTCTTTCTCTCTACATGGCCTCGGTCTCACCTTCAGGGTTTCAGCTACATCTGCAGAGCTTCAGCCACCCCTACAAGGCCATAGCATCTCTAACAGGTTCCCAGCCTCGGAAAATAAAGTCCCGAGCTCACCTGCAGAGCATCAACCTCATCTACAGGGTATGAGCCTCACCTGCAGAGCCCCAGCTTCACCCACAGAGCCCCAGGCCCCCCTGCAGGGCCCCTATCACATCTGCCGGGCCCAGACTGCTAGGCTCCAGCCTTTCATGCAAAGTCACAGCCTCACCTGCTGGGCTCTTATCTCATTCAGTCTCGCAGGTCCCAGTCTGACATGCTGGGCCTGAGGCTTACCTGCAGTGCTCTGGTCCAACCTGCAGGGCTTGAGTCACACCTGCAGAGCTCTCGCTTCTCTTACAGAACCGTAGCCACACTAAAAGGGTCTCAGACTTGCTTGCAGCATTCTGGCCTCCTATTCAGGTCCTCAGCCTCCCCAGCAACTCCAGCTTCATCTTCAAAGCCACAGTCTCACCTGCAGCACTTCAGCCTCACGTGCAGATACACAGACTCACAGGCAGCGTAGAAGTCTACTGGGTGCCACCCTAACCTGCAGTGCCCCACAGTCAGTGCTGGGCTCCAGCCTCACCGGCAGAGCCTCAGTCTAACCTGCAGAACCCCAGCCTCACTTGAGAGGCAACAGTCCCATTAGCTGAGCCCACCCTCACCTTCAATGCTCCAGTGCTGGGGGAGTATGAGCCGGCCGTGGTGATGGCAGACGCTGGTAGTGAGAAGTTCGTCGTCCCAATAGGCTTCAGAATTGAGTTGCAGGCGGCCAGGGAGGAGCCTACGAATAAAATGATCTTGAACAAACCACTCAGTGATCAGCTTTTTCTGATAGAGAGGTAGGGGTAGACGCTTATTATTGAACAGTTAACTTGGTTTTCGTGCCTTTAACGTTCAGAACTCTTCAGCAATAAGCGTTTATGACCGAAATATTTCGCCCGGATTTTTTTTTTAACGAAATTATTACATTAATTCGAAGTGATCTCGAATAGCACTGGGACCGAACAGCTCCGAAGGCAAATTAACGAAATTATCACATTAATTCGAAGTGATCTCGAATAGCACTGGGACCGAACAGCTCCGAAGGCAAATTAACGAAATTATTACATTAATTCGAAGTGATCTCGAATAGCACTGGGACCGAACAGCTCCGAAGGCAAATTTGCAGAACGCAAACAGCGCCTAAAATACTATTTGCTCACACTAGTTTTCGATTGACTGACTTCTGCTTGGGCTTATTCGATCATAGATGGTTACTAGAAAACTAAAGTAAAGGTGCAAGCCCGCTGTGCTGGGACCACCATTGTGTTAGGACCATCATTGTGCTAGGAATACCATTGTGTTAGGACCACCATTGTGCTAGGACCACCATTGTGTTAGGACCACCATTGTGTTAGGACCACCATTGTGTTAGGACCACCATTGTGCTAGGACCACCACCATTGTGTTAGGACCACCATTGTGTTAGGACCACCATTATGCTAGGACCACCACCATTGTGTTAGGACCACCATTGTGCTAGGACCACCACCATTGTGTTAGGACCACCATTGTGTTAGGACCACCATTGTGCTAGGACCACCA
>SDVV010018900.1:0-13648 GCA_016164225.1 Gammarus roeselii | reverse complement strand
ATATATCCTCACCGATATCCCCATCCCAGCATACTGTCGTCAGCATGCTGTCTTCACCCTACTATACTCACCCTGTTATCCAATCCATGCTACCCACACCCTTTTGCCCTCATTCTGCTATCCTCACTCCAGCATGCTATGCACACCCTTAACTCAAACCCTACTATCCAAACATACTACATCCAATTTGGTGTAATCCCGCTGCTATTCTCACCCCAGAGGAATATAAGTTCTGCCTTCGTATGCGTCGGAACCTCCATTCATAAATGTTGTATCCCTACCTAATACAGACAACGAAGATTTTTACAACCCGTTTTTTAATCGTAAAAAATACCTAACATTTGTTTCCATCATATTCAGGTTAGATGAATAACTATTGTCTCAATTATATGAGAGGCAGACGGAAAGTTATGCTGCACTTCTCATTCAGGCAGACTTGACCCCCCCCACCCCCCAATGGTAGAAAATAAATAAAACTTTCATAACACTCTACAGCCCGTATGTTGGATGGATCGTTGTTCGTTACATTGGTAAGGAGAAGATTTCATATTTTACTGTTTCCTTTGTATATTGCCTACGAGAAACAAACAGTGTATGAGTATACTTGATTATTCTTCGGCTTTATGAGGCACTTTTCAACGGGAATTATGGAAGCCAATACGGAGTTAGATACTTAAAGTTATATACAAACACTAGCATTTTTTTTTAGTTGGACATACTTTTATTCCCGTACGCACTAGCCTGCATACCTACCATAGTGAAAAAATGTAGTTATGAAAAAGTATGGTTCCTCACATACCAGTGTGCGTACCCGTCAAAATGATCGCGCATTAGAAAGCTCATGGGCAGCGATATAACATTATAATTCAAGATATTACTTTCTTGTCATAAAACAATGCATAATAAAGTGCATTGACTGCATTTGCCAATCACAGGTGTTCCTAAAGTAGCAGATATGGCTGAGGCTGTCATACTTGAACGGCTTTCAGGGCAATAAACTTTCCAAACTCTGTTATATAAACGACATTGACAAATACCGTTCCGTTCATACTTTAGCAGCTTTCATTCAAGATGATTAATGCATGAATTGTATATCTACTCATAAATCCTGTGTAAAACTGCAAGGGTATTCATCTGCGATTTTGAGGCAATTTTTGCGTTTGAGATACAATAGCTTTTCAAAATAGCTTCGTCTTCCGTACTCCGACGGGCAGCTGAAACGTGCTCTGTCCCATGTTATTTTCCACTGTATCATGTCTACGAAATAGTTCTCTCTCATCATCTGTTTGTTCAGGTTCTTTGACTTCGTCACAGATACACATACTTCAGGCTTTCTAAATGACAACGTATCAAAATAAACGTTATTTTTCTTCCAAGTAGTCCGTCAACAATTTTTTCACATGACACTTTGTTCAACGTAGTTTCCAATTAACGTCGATGTCGTCGAGGGAGAGAGAGATGAAACTGGGCTCTAAGAAGTGAATTATGGATGAGGCCTGAAATACAAGATTTAATCATGCAATAAACCAAATAATACTGTAATATTCATGAATGTGTATAAATGCACCATCTGCCGTCGGTATTCTATTGTGGTGCAAAAATGCAAAATGATTGCTCGACTTACCCAAAGTTTGATAGTTAAATTTTAAGCGCTGGTACCATAGACTTATTTCATTACTATTATTTACCGTAGTTTCGGCTCTTATTAAAATTATTTGAGCTTTCTATGACACAGTATCAGATTTTTGCCGCACTATGGGAAATCCACCGGAATCCGCATTTTTATGAAATCGCGTCACAAGAATATGCTCGGCGTTGATATTCAATATTATTGTTACAAAAATTTCCGAAGGGGCCACGTTTAGCCGATGACCTCATCATGAAAGAATAATACGCATTACTTCTTTCGTATGAAGCCAATAAAGAGAGAACGGTACGACATAGTTTTCCGTCAATATAAGAATATTATTCATCAAAGTACATAACTTTTCTTGTAGGAAGCCAGCTATAGAGAGATTCACCAGCATAGATTTAAAGTCATCCAAATTACATCCGCAATTGCAGAATCAACGAATTCAAATAGGGTAAGTGATTTAAACACCGCTCTGATGCAGTAAACAGCTTTGCAAAAAAATCTACCATAAATGTGATCATCAAACCCATGGCTGGCTGCATGATCACAATTCCCGAATGCATGAGTGAGTTCCATCAATCCCGTACGCTGTCGATGCAACTTATTTTTTCTGCACAAAAGGATAATGAAAGCGATGGTGAAGGGGCGTATTCCAGGAGAAAATCCTGAGTTTGGATAGACAGATATTGTCAAACCAGCTTTTGAGAGGAGGGACATCAGTGTGGAGATAGTGAGAAAGCGTGCGATAGATAGGCGTGAGCGGAGAATGATTGCGAATGGATGAGTTATAAGCTCCATTTATGAGCTCTCCCGCCCTAGTCGTCTTGTTGAAGAACGGTATGAACGTGGGTGGGGGAGGGTCGTCAATTATAACGCATAAAAGGAGACGCATTGGAAACTGTTGCGCATGCTGCTGACACTGACCTCGGGCCTCATTACTGATAAAGAGTGGATCCAGCGGGATCCTTGCAGGACCCCATTGCGCTACGCAGCTACGCTCTGTGTGTGAGCGCATGATAGAAGTGTGAGGTGTGTGTTGCCGTCGATTATCCCTCATCAGAGGTTCGGCTTAGCGTCTTTATTTGTACCCTGCTTATTCTGGTTGCTAATATATCATCTGGATTTGATCTAGCCCCGCCTTGTTACTTCCTCAAAGACCCAGTGTCAATTTGACCTCCAGTTCTTACAGCAACGCACCACACTACCCGCTAAGCAGGCAAGTGCATTACGCGCAACTTTCCTCTGTCAATTTTATGAGCCTACCATCAACCCCGCGGCGGGGGTGTTAGAATACTGCTACCATAACCCCTGCGTGTCGTAGGAGGCGACTAAAATTGAAGCCCTGTATCCCGATCTTAGAATAGTGTTACCGCAACCCATGCGTGTAGTAAGAGAAGACTAATGAAGGGTGGGGCGAGGGGGCTAGGAATCCCCTCCTCTGAAAAATTCTACCTAAAAGACGGTAGGACGAGCGGTATAAGGAGAGGCTCACGCCTCTCCGAACCCTATAGTTAGGGTCGCTGAATGTGCGTGGTTGTAGTACGAATGAAGCAAAGAGGCGAGCGATTGGTGAGATGTTTATGAGAAGGAAGTTAGAAGTGTTGGCGCTGAATGAGACTAAGATGAGGGGTAAGGGCGAGTGTGAGTTTGGAGTGGTAAGGGGAAGAAATTCAGGCGTTTGTGAAGGTTGGGCAGAAAAAGGTGTGGTGTTTTTATTGAGTGATCGACTGGCTAGTAGCGTTACTGAAGATAAAGAGGTGTCTTCAAGATTGATGTGGGTAAGGTAAAGTTTGACGAGGAAAAATGGGTATTTGTGAGTGCGTTCGGACCTGGTAGCAAGAGCAGAGAGGAAGAGAGGCAACAATTTTGGACTGACCTGAGCGAGTTTATTGAGAGTTTTGAAAATCATTTCAATGTGGTGGTACTGGGTGACCCTAATTTAAGAGTGGGAAATGCAGTAGTGGATAATGTGATAGGGAGGTATGGCGTTCTTGGTAGGAATAACAGTGGAGAAAACCAAATAGGTTGATGCATGAAGCAGGAGCTGGTCGTCGGAAACAGCCTGTTTAAGAAGCGTGATATCCACAAGAACACATGGGTAGAGATGACCCACGGCTTAGAGGTGGAGAGAGCGCTGATGGATTTTGTGCGGCTTTTGAGAAGAGTAGTAGGAAGGCTGTTGGATGTGCGGGTGTTGAGAAAAGAGGATGGAGGAGTGTCTGACCATTTGCTGGTAGAATGAAATTTAAGAGTGAAGCATAGGTGAAAGGGGAACAAACGAGTGGGAGGAGGAAGAGAGGAAGTGAAAGAGAGTGAGCTAAATGAGAAAAGCAGAGCGGAGGAGTTGAAGGGTGTTGATGGAGGAATTCGACAACGTGAGAGGACAGGACCTGCAAGATGTGTAGGAAGAATGGGAGACATTCAGAGATGCATTGTTGAGATGTTCGAGAAATGTGTTTGGTGTGCGACGTGTTGGTAGATGCAGACGGAAGGGCTGCTAGTGGTGGAACGTGGAAGTCAAACTGGCGGTGATGCAGAAGAGAAGAGTTTTTGAGGAGTGGTTGCAGGGGAAGTCGGCAGTGGCGTATGACATCTATAAGGAAGAGAAGAAGGAGGTGAAGCGAGTGGTGAGGAGAACCGAAAGGGACGCTGATGCCGGGTGGGGCAGACGGTTGGGCCAGAATTTTGAGGCGGTGAAAGATGAAAACGGCCAACTGTTGACGGAAAGTGGTGGTGTACGGGAAAGGTGGGCCGAGTATTTTGATAAATTGTTGAATGTCGACGATGGCAGAACGACTGACATTGTTGCTGTGGGTGGTGGCGCGCGGATGCCGGTTTTTGGAGAGAGACTTGTTGCGGACATTACAGAAGAAGAGGTGAAGAAGGTGGATGAGTTGATGGGAGCAGGGAAAGACCCTGGTTTGGATGACGTTGCGACTGAGGGCCTGAAAAAAGGTGGAATAACGATTGTCGGATGGTTAGTGAGGCTACTAATCATTTGTTTTGTGGCGGGCGTGGTACCAATTAAGAGACGCAGTGCCTGCACTGTCCCGCTGTATAAGAGCAGAGGAATTCAAAATTAATGTCGCAACTCAAGAGATATCAGTTTGTTGTGTGTGGTCGGAAAGTTGTATGGGAGAGTGCTGATCAAACGGATTGAAGAATTTACAGATTGCGCAGTTGGAGACTAACAATGTGGCTTTAGAAGAGGTAGAGGGCGTGCCGATCAGATTTTTGCAGTGAGACAAGTCTGTGAGAAGTACCTTGCAAAGGGAAAGGATTGGTTCTGGGCTTCACGGATCTGGAAAAGGCATAATACAGAATTGACAGGGAAGCGCTGTGGAGGGTGTTGCGTTTGTATGGAGTGGGTGGAAAGCTGTTGAAAGCGGTTCAGAGTTTCTATATTGCTAGCCGACCATATGTCAGAGTGGGAAGCAAGGTGATTGATTGGTTCACAGGAAAAGTGGGTCTGAGACAAGGCTGAGTGATGTTCAACCTCTATATGGACGGAGTGGTCAGGGAGGTGAACGCGAGGATACTGGGTCGTGGCTTGGAGCTAGTGGAAGCGAATGGGTGGAGTTGGCAGTTGAGCCAGTCGCTGTTTACGGATGATACGGCGCCGGTGGTGGATTCAGAGGAGAATCTATGTAGGCTAGTGTCTGAGTTTGGTAGAATGTGTGAGAGGAGGAAGCTTTGAGTGAACGTGGGTAAAAGTAGAGTAATGAGATGCTCGAGGACTGTTGATGCCAGCAGAATTAGTGTCCCCCTAAATGAAGAGTTGCTGGAAGAAGTTTAGTGTTTTGAGTATCTGAGCTCTCAAGTGGAGAAAGTGAAATAGGGGTGTTAAGTGTTGGGTGCACTGAAATGCGGAATGAGCTGCAAGACGTCCGGGTTCCCGGCCGAACCATTTTTCGCAAAAGGGCTAGGGTGTGCGAGTGTGAGTGTATGCGCGTGTGAGGTGTGCCTTGCCGTCAGCCACCACCCTTGCGGGGGGATTTCAGCCTAGTGTCTGTATCAGTTCCTGTACCTTCAATATCACGAGAAAATATTCTAGAAAGATACAATAAACTTGGTGTCTGAAATCTTGACCTCCGCTCCGCAGTTGTTGGGAAATTCGGTATATAAGTACATAAATTTGGTCGAGGGGGTCTGCCAGGATACTTATAATGTAACTCGGAATCAGAGCATAGGTATTAGATCAAACACAAAGGGCATGCAGTCCCAATACAAAACATAGCGTTTTCATGACACCACTCATCATTGAATGACGATGATGCTTGTGTTTTAGGGTGTTCTGAGCAAAAAAATCCTTGTTTTTCAGAAAGAGTCTTAGCGTGCAGATTTTTGAGAGTAGAGCACAACCTACCATTTATTCATTCAATATATGTCAACAAATTCAACTCAACAGGAACAGTTGGAAAAATCAAACTCCTCATCGACAACTTGGTCTGAATATTCATGGCATAAGAGGTCAAATGAAAAAAAAAGATTTGGTACTTCAAACTTGAATTTCAATTATTTAATATCTGACAGTATGGTATACATCAATGCTATTGAAATTGCATCCACACCACTTCATTCACCATACCCGCGACCGCGACAAATAATGCCGATGAATCAAAACTCTCAAAACACTCGCTAGTTGCTTTTCAGTGTGGCAATTATGCAGCAATTGTAACGAGCCCTTCCATCACGATCAGTCATCAAGACAAGTTGATTTCCAGAACAATTTCTGAAGGAAATGTTATAGCAATGCCTTCAGGTTATTAATCATTAGGCAGTCAGAGCTGCCAGGGAATGATTGGGAAAAACTTCTCTCCTGCTCTGCAAAACACGGCAGGTTGTTCCTTCATTCGGTTCACTAATAGCTCTAATTTTGGAGAAACAAAATCAGCGAGAACAAGAAATACGACCGGGGGTGAAATTTCTTATCCTGGACAAAATAAATCCGGGCCAGGCATTGGGAACGCTTTTGTTTCCCAGGGATTCAAAACCAGAATCTTTTTGGGTCTAGGCTAGGCTGGACAAACGAGTCCTGGAACTCTTGACACACACGGCACCGGCGGAGAAAAGGTGTGGCCTTTCTTTCGAACTTCAGAAGTCGTGCGTGCAGTGGCGCGGTTAGCCGCCATCTCACCTATTCCCATTAGACGAAATAATTGACATGAACAGGATGTTTACGTTCAGCAGACGATGACGCTCATGATAGGAACGGAGGAAACACGGCATGATTAATACTTCCCAGGAAACGATTGAATCTATGTTTGCCAAAGGCAGCCACAGTTTACTTTCGTCTGAACGGAACCTCAATACAAACATTAAACAAACATTCGAGGGATTTCGTGAACAAGAATATTAACGAATCATGAATAGGCGTATACCATCGGAACGAACATGAATTTGTTATTGGTTTAAACTTTGAACCTTAGCCAAAAAAACATTGAGAATTCAGTAATCCGTGATATTTACCGTATGGAGGGGAAGGTCTGATTCTTTAGAACGTGACTTACAACTAGAAACAGGAGTGAAACTTTCCCAAAAATGCTTCGCAAAACTCACCGTAATAAAGCCGTCGCTGCGAACAGTTATATTCTTTACGACATTTGGGTGGTGTATGTGTTGCGAGATAACCCACATACAGAGTGTGAATTATGTGTGTACGACAGAGCATGTATTAGAGAGAGCTGAGATGGAAGCACTGGATTGACACTATGAGTTAAATGAATGACAAAAGTATTGAATAGTGACTTAGATGATTTGAATAAGGGTCATATACGAGAATTGACGCAATTATTGACCGCATCTGGCAGGCACTTTATCACTCATTTATTTTCGCTCCGATTAAAATGACAGACACACGTGACTGACAGACGGGTGACGGACAAATGACGTAAAAAGCTTCGTTGACTCATGCGATATAAATAACTTGGAGAACTGTCCAACAATCATTCAAACAAAATGGCATTTATTTCTAAAATACGACCTATGAGACTGCCTCTTATGAGTCGAATTTATCATAACTCTCATCATTCTCATAAGCACTCTGGACATTGATTTTTTTGCAAATTGTAACATGACTAACATGGAAACAATATTCCAGTGGAACTTGTTCCAGTCGATGGTTGTCAGTGTATGATATATGACTTATATGGAAATTTGAAACCTTTCAAATAATGCAACAAAACAGTTTCAATACGTGTCTAATCGCCGTCCTAGGAATCATCCTCCCGTTAGTGCCTACATCGAAGTCTTTAGCATTTCCCTCGTCCTTGACTCCATCGCAGTCTTCGGTTTGATCCTCTCGTTTTGTCTCGCGAAAAGCCCCAAAAATACATGACATTGCAGAGGCTCGTATAGAAGTGCAATGAGAATAATATGAACGGATTTTGTTTTTCACAAAACAGGCTAACAAGACACATGTTAATCTCAACCCCAAATTAGTCCAATAAGAAAGTAATCACAATTGAGAATACGAACACTCCTTTACTGAGCAACGCGAACAAAGGCGATAGGAGGTGACATCTCGTCGCATGTGTCAGGCTGCTAATAAATGAGATAGTCGGGCATGGACGTGGAGTCGACCTTCAGGCATATTGCGGAGCTGCTTCCATTGCCTGCTTAATACTCGGCTACAAGACAGAACAAGCAAGCACTTTCGGAAGGAGATTAAATATGGAGGAGTCCAGTTGTCTCTATTGCAATGTCTTCCTTGATAACCTAGAGAACTAACAAACGTAAAAAAATACTCCTACGTTCATGTGCAAGGCGGTTACTGTGCACGATGTCAAAGAATCTTTGCGGCGTCAGAAAAAAGAGTTGGATCATTCTTCATAGCTTTAATACGTGAATTATTGTTTATCTGGATCCGCCCTATTCCCTCATGCCTTTTGCTGTGGTCGCAATTCAAATATTAATTTGTATTACCGACCACAATAAATTTTCGTATTCCTAGAAAGCCACTCGTTACCTACGGTTCTTGATATATGATACAACAATATTAAGGTGCAGGTATACATAATTTATTTTATAGAAATCCAATTTGGTCCTCCTATTATTTGCATATCATTGAGAGAAAATAACTATTGAAGAGTTACTGTAGATTACTTATGAAGGAATTAAATCCCTCTAAAGGAATCTCCGCGTTGGTGTCACGTTCTCAAACTGCATCCAGGATTCTAACAAAGCTGCTCATTTCCAGTTAGTACTGACAAGACTGCAGCTCTATCAGCAGGCTGGTATTGGCCGAGCATGGGGCCAACATCGGCGTAATGGCTCTACGTTGGGTGCTGGAGAGTGTGTGATGATCTGACCTTGCAGGAACATTTCTGGACGGAGAGAAATAACCTAATTTTTGGGTTACGATGGGAGGTGGCTGGGGTGATAAATGTAAACACTAACACGTCTGTGTGTTCGTTCGTTCACACGTTCATACCGATTCGGGTTCAATTTTTTAGAAATTTATGTTAGAATGACTCGATGAAAACTTCTTTGCAAGTCAATATCTTAGCAACAAGACGGGTATGACATATTGAATTTCAGGTTCGATTAAGCCCGATCTGAAAAGAAATAGTAAAACCCTGAATTGTTATAAATCATCGTTTTCTATTTCCGTAGGACAACAATTCAGATTTGAACAGTGAAACAAATATTACTGTATTATCTAGCTCAGTCTTAAAAAAATTCCGGATTTAAGTAATGAATATTATGCTTGTGTATACATTTATATATTTGTTACCAATTTCATCAAGAAAATATAAACTTTCAGCTACAACCCCAATAAAATGTTAAACTGAAGCTTTTGATCTAATATTACTGACTCACAATGTTGTTTAATTCTAAAGATGAAATTGGTTGTGCCACATTAATGACGAACAAATCACCATCTCTTAACCAGCAGACCCTGAACGAACAAGACAAAGGCATTTAAAGTTCAGGATATAAAGTGCCGGTTCTCGGGAATAACTAACCTGGCTGCTCGAAGAAACGCTATTAGATCGAATCAACGGAAATTCATCTTCCTGATGTTTCCTGATTATAGAGTGCAGAATACTCAGCCAAAACAATCATGTCAGAGTTCAACGGTGCTAATACGGTGCTTGAATTTGATGAATACTCAACGGTGCATAGAGGCAACCTCGGAAGGTGTCGACCAAAACCTTTAATGTGGCTATCGAAACAAAAACAGAAATGAATTATCACCGGGTTCCGAAGGTTATCTTATTCTGCTAAAATTTCCCTTTCATCCATATAAACAGTAGACAAGAATTATTTGCCTCCTGGCCAAACTCCATTCACAAAAAAAACTGTTTGTGCTGATATCAATCCCGTCACGAGTCGTCATCTGTTGCCTGCTCATTTTTTTGCTCTTCATTCAAATTTGTCTAAAACCGTGTACGATGCTGTTGGAGAACGCAGTCCTGGTTGGGGAATATTATTTAATTGATGCACAGGAACTTGTCTTGTTCAGAGTATTGGGCATTACAAGGGAGGTGAGTTGAACAATGGATCGACGTCTTGTATACAACACCATGTTTGTTTATCCACATAAATAAGTACTGAACACTGAGTAGCATTAGAGTAATTTTACATGAGTAGTGTTACATGAGTAGTATTTTAAATGAGTAATATTACAAAAAAATCGTAAATATTTCTCCCATACGAGGATGAGTGTAACTCACAAGGGCAGAGTCATTACTCAAATCGTCAACATTTCTCCATACGAGGAGGAGGGTAACTCACAAGAGCAGAGTCATTACTCTAATCGTCAACATTTCTCCCATACGAGGATGAGTACAACTCACAAGGGCAGAGTCATTACTCTAATCGTCAACATTTCTCCCAAACGAAGATGAGTGTATCTGACACGGGCAGAGTCATTACTCTAATCGTCTACATTTCTCCCATACGAGGATGAGTGTAACTCACACGGGCAGAGTCATTACTCTAATCGTCTACATTTCTCCCAAACGAGGATGAGTGTATCTGACACGGGCAGAGTCATTACTCTAATCGTCTACATTTCTCCCATACGAGGATGAGTGTAACTCATAAGGGCAGAATCATTACTCTAATCGTCAACATTATTCACATACGACGATGAGTGCAACTCACAAGGGCAGTGTCATTACTCTAATCGTCAACATTTCTCACATACGATGATGAGCGTAACTCACATGGGCAGAATCATTACTGTAATCGTCAACATTTCTCACATACGAGGATGAGTGTAACTCACAAGGGCAGAATCATTACTCTAATCTACGGTTACTCCAACTCTTTTTTTCAGTCAGTAAAAGCATTATAATGAACAAACGTTCAATATGACAAATGAAATTGAGTTTGTAATATGAAATGTATTGTTTACTGATCAAAATCTCGTGTTAAGGACGCCCTGGTGACCAATCCATGACAATCCCTTAAACACGATATTATGTTTAGTTCTAATATAGGCAATGCATCTGTTCGGTCCAACTCCGGCCATCAAACAATAGTTTGGAACACCAACGGACATGTTCATATTGTTCCATCTCCCGGACCGTTTATCTGTTCGTCTATTTCATTTGTCACTAGCAATGTAAGGCGTCCCAATAACTAAAAGCACTCACTAGACGAGTTGAACACTTTGATAAGCGTTGTTAAAATAACTGTTTCGGCTATCGATCGGGGTCTGGAGATACCTTGCCTTAAATGCAATGGTCCATTCAATAGTCAAGGATTGGCCATAACATTGGCGTGAATATTCCTACAAACGTTACATGCAGTCAAAAGACTGGTACTGTAGCATAGCAGACACTTAGATCAATTATAGATTTGAACTATTTGGGTCTGCAAGGATGACTGCAATGTGGGGATGGGAAACTATGATTGGTCATACCTTCAGTGTTGGGATCCCTGCAAAATAATGAATTCTCTGGAATGATGCAAATGGTGTGGATGACGGCGGCCTGAGATGGTCCACTCTCTCTGTACTGGGATCACAACAAAAGAAGTAATGCAGGCATTTTATTCAGAAGGAGGTCATCGACAGAACGCTGCTCATTTAAAGTATTTGTCACAAAAGCATTGACTTACTACCGAGCATAGCCTTGGTCTCCTGTAGTCATGCCAAAATCAACTGCAATGTCAAACAAAGCTCGATCATTTCTGCTCTAAGTACAGCTTTACTATGAACAGAGCTGATAAATAAGTCTGCGGTACAAGCGATGAAAGTTTCACTAACGAGCATTGGTGGAATCAAGCTGTTGATTTACATTAGCACAAAGATTTATTCGTGTATGATGATGCTGTATTTGATGCATACCGCGATAAGCCCGTGTATTGCAGGCGACATTAAAAAAATATATATTACCGATTGGTTACCAAGAAATTCAAGTCGATGAAGATTTTTATTGGAACGCGAAGTTCAAAACCAATTTATTTCGGACAGACTAGTGTACAAAATTTTAAAATTTCATGTGAGAGAGACAAGTGTTATCGCAGTTGATCTTACCTGTCATACATAAGAACTGCGTTCAACCTCAGGTGTCGAAAAATTGATTTCGAAAAACACACCTTATGTATGTATACGCGGTAATTCTTCCGCTTAATCTTCTACGTGCGAACTTGAATTGACGAACACAGATATTGAGAGGGATTTAGAGTTATCTACTTTTATTGTTATTATTCATCATAATTAAAAAAAAATTCTCGCATGCACGAGCGTGCCTTCCTACAATAATGAAAAAACTATTTTTTTCCGCACATATCAGTGTACGTACCTAACAAAATTAACGATTTTCTCGTCCTAGAGATAAGCTTGTACGCCCTACGGCGGTGAAGAGTCTCTTAATCACATCGAATAGAAAACAAAAATTTATTTCTCTGCTATCCAACACTGCATAATAGAATGGGTTTACTGCATTTGAAAGTCAATGGTGTTCCTACCGAAACAGTTATGTCGAAGGTTGTCATTCATACAGAGCAATAAATTTGTCAAGGGTAAACTGAGAGGGGAATAGATTTCACTGTTCTGTTAACGCATGTGCGTCTTTATTCCAATATAAATAAGGCTCTATTTTTGAAATTGCTCATTTATTCTCTGTAAATCTGGATAGCGATTTTTCTGCGACTTTATGCCTATTGATGCGCTTGTGATAAAACAGCTTTTCATAATAACAACGGCTCCCACACTCCCAGGGCAGCTGGAACACGCTCCTCTGTCTCTTGATATTTTTAGCTGGATTTAAAATACGAAGTGAATATCTCCCCACCAACATACAGTTTGTCCACGAACTTTGACTTCATCACATTAGCACCTATTACAAGCATCATAATAAAGAAAGTAACACAACAGATGAAGCAACTCGAATCATCGTTGCAATAACTAAAGTGGAACTCTGTTTTTAAGTATGCAGGATAATAACAACAATGATAATACATGTTTCAGTGATTTAAAAAAAAATCACCCTATCCGTAAGTCATTTTTCCCACGTCAACTTTGTCAACTCATTCAACATATTATTCCAATTAACATTAATGACGTCGACGTAAGCTTTGAGGTAACGAAGCTTTAAGGCTGTACTGATATAAATGCTTACGGATTGTAAAGTTTTTATTAGGAGTTGTGAGCGAGACCAAAAATGCATAAATTTATCGTGCAATGCATCAAATAATACTATGTTATATACTATGATTAATATGTACATTATTTGTCGTCGGTTTACTATTGTATTGCATAGACGCAAAGCAATAGCTTGTGTTCCCTTACTCTTTATTGATATTTTTTTAGCGTCAGTACCATCATTTTTTTTTGTCAACTGACCTCCACAGTTGTTGCTCTTAATCCAGGGATATTCGGGCTTCCTATGAAACTACAATCGATGTGTAGGAAGCTCAAAGTGGAGAGAAGGGTTCATCATAGTTTACCGTCATCCCCATAACATTCGTCATTGCACTTCTTTACTTCTAAACGCCGCATCTGATGGTGTGAACAGCCTTGCGTCAATATCGATCATAAATTAACTCTCCTAATCTCAC